>PVKU01008644.1:0-71271 GCA_004027475.1 Anoura caudifer | reverse complement strand
ATCTGAGATTTTCGTGCCTATGTTCTCCTCTAGGACTTTAATGGTGTCACGTCTTATATTTAACTCTTTTATCCACCTTGAATTTATTTTTGTGTATGGTGTAAGTTGGTGTTCAAGTTTCATTTTTCTGCATGTAGCTGTCCAGTTCTCCCAACACCACTTGTTGAAGAGGCTACTTTTACTCCATTTTATGTTGCTGGTCTCTAGGCCAATTTCCATGAAAGAGGATGCATTCTCAGTAGTGCAACCTCATCTTTTGTTTATACTGCTTTTTCAGTCCTGTCCCTACATATAGGATTGCATATTTTGTCAACTGCCCTATCCAAGTAAAGAATTATGTATGATTGTTCTGTCTTTCACTCTGATATATTTCTAACCAGATCAGTTGATGAGTGCCTGTATTCTCCTCTATATCTGAACTTTAAGTAAGTCCCTGTGTGTTACAAATAAATATCAATATCCCAGATAAGACCTTCCCTCTGTCCCAGGGTATAGATACCATTGATTTAGTCATTACTTTTTGAATTTCTCATTTTCTAGGCTTAATGGTTTGCTTTGCCCAGCATTTGTGATAATTATGTTGCTGAATTTTAAATAGAGTCCTCAGTCAACTCCCTATCAATCCTGAGCAGGGATTATAGAGAACATTGTTTCTATTTTCCAGTGAGCAACTTCTGTTTCAGCTGAAAGAGCATCATTATAGGGTCTTGTTTGTGGGTGACATTGATCACTAATTCACTAACAGAGTGGGTGGACAAGATGCTATTTGTTCTACTCTCTCCATTTTAAAAATAGAAATTGCTCATGTGAAACCTTATTGAATCTGCTGAAGCCAGCAGGGTTATAGAAATAGGGTTTGGAACTCTCAAATGTTTGAGATTACTGTGTATTTAGAAAGAATGTAAAATTTCTAGTGAAAATCAGGAATGAAAGAAAGCAAAATTAAAAAAAAAAAACACCCAAAACACAAGGACAAAGTTAAGCTATCTTATATGGACAAGTCTAATATATAGGAAAGTTTTTTTGTTGTTCAATTTTTGTTTTTATTTTGGGGGTGGTGGTGAGGAGTCTGTTTTATTTTTCTTTCTCCCTATGTGCAAGTGGAAAGGACTTAGTTCACATTTGATACCAAATATGACCAGAAGATTGACCCTTTTTTTTAGAAAGCCCATACTGAGGACTTCTAATGAGTTATGTATTTCCCTTTGCCAGTGATATAGGCAGAAGATGGCAAATATCAAAAAGACTGACCCTCAGTACCTATTCTCCTTCAGTTTACAAACTCAGGCAAATTACTACACCTTCTCTGGGATTTAATTTGCTCTAGTAAATTGGATAATCTAAGATTTCTTTCAGGCCCAGAATTTATAAGGTAAACAATAAATATTTATTGTTTCCCTTAAAATATTTTTGATACTGAAGTCTATCAAAACACAGTTGTTCTACAGAACCAACAAAGAAGTGACTATCAGTCTAATTAAGACCCCTTTGCTTGGAAGAGTTAAGGAACGTATGAGGAGAACCAAAGCAGGGCATACAGGTGAGACTGTTGGCCCTTGGAGAGGGGGAATAGTAAGCGTATTCAGAGATATTTATGTGGCACATACTCACTATTGTTATGTACACTCTCAATAGAATAAAATAAAATTAAGTTTGACCAGAGCTCTTCAACCAGAGTTCTCTCTCCACATTGTCGAGAATTATGGAAAATAATTCTCCACAAGGAAAATAAGGTAGAGACCAATAGGACAGACTTTAATGTCAGGTGAATTTGGATTCCAATGCTGGCTCCATTACTCTCTGTGTCTTTGGTCATCATATAAACTTTCCTTGTCTTTTTTTCTCTGTGAGATGGGAGCAAACAATACAAATAGCTTACAGGGTTTTGTGAATATCAAATAAAATAATAATTATAAGGCATATATCACAGTTCCTTTTTTACATAATGAAAACTTAACAAATATTAATTTCAAATATAATGATGCTGGTGGTAATAATTAGGATAATAATGACTCCTTTCAAGACTAAATCTCATTGATGTTATTTACAGTGTGGCCTGGCATGATAACTTGAGCTTTTCAACTTTCAGGTACATACAAAAAAGATATTTGTTTCTCCTTCCTGGACTAAAAGATAAAAAAAGAAGTGCTGTTATACAAATTACACCAATTATGTGTTTTATTGTTTCTACCCTCAAAAAGTTATACTATACGGTATAACGTATATTTTATTGTATATATATCACAAAGAAAATTGCTGGGGTATAGAAAAATGAGATAGAAAATGAATGAAATGTATAAACATTCTCATATCAATCAAATTCTTATAAATAGAAAACCAATGGTAACAGAAGACAGAAAAAATGGTACTTCGAAGTGAAGTTGGACATAGGTTCAAGAAAGTATAACTCTTAGTAACATATATGAATACTGAAATATCTTCTGCATATAGAAATTAATCTGTTTCACCCTGTGAGGATAACAAATCTAAATCCATAATTCCCAAAATTTTGGATTATTTGATAGTGATACTAAGTGGCCAATTTTGTCACATAATATTTAAAACATAAGCAATCAAACCTACCATTTATTATAATTACTATTTCATAATAGAAATTACTTATAATAAACTTTTTTAAAATTTCAGAAAAATTAAAAAGTCTTTCAAATTTAATAAATCTATCTGAAAACTGATAATGTTGTCCTTATGATTTTAATTTTGCTACAGACTAATATAAAAGTTCCTGCCATACTTTCACTGTTCCATGGGGCAGCATTTGAAGTTGGCATTGGGCATTGTTAGAGTCAGCAGAAATTTCCATCCTGCTCCTAACTGACTCCTGGTGACATGAGTTTCCGCACCTGGCTCCCTAGGCTCAGGTGGTGCAGTGCATGTTCAGCAGGGATGCTCAGAATGAAGTGTCCAAGCTCTCAGCAGACAGCAAGACCTTCTGGCTCCTGAGAACTGGGCGTGCCTCTGTGCAGAGGCTGCTCTGCGAGGCAGCAGCTCCCCTGCCACAAGTCAGACCAACCAAGCAGCTCTGTGTACCTAACAAAGTGAAATCTCATTGTTGGCTTTGCCATCCATATTTCACAGTGCACTAAATATTGGCCTTTTATTTAGCAATTTTGGGGGAATTCCTTTCCTTTATTTTATAGCCACTCAGTGCCTGACATCGTACAAGCTTATACTACCTTTTCTCAAGCCATTAAATGTTAACTTCATTTGCTTGTATGAATTATGTTTTGCTCTTTTAGTTTTGTAATGAAAAATAAGTACAGGCTATGCAAGCAATAACCACTGTGCATGCAGCAGCAATCTTTTTAAATGGTTTATTATGCCACAGTCTGGTACTCCATTAAATATAGATTACAGAGTGCTGAATAATGAACATCAACTAAGTGTCCCTATTCCTCTGTATATATCAGTGCAAGTAATGAGTTGTAACATCTTGTGAAAATGGTAAACTAGAAAGAGTGAGTTCAAGAAATAATTACACATTTGTCTTATCTCATGCTTCTTGATCTCAAAACAGGGATCAATGCACTGGGGAGTGGAGGTAACAACACAAATTTTTTTCTGATGTTATTATTGGTAGAAACAGTCTATTCTTGTTTTCTTTTTCTCCACAAATTTTTATGTGGGAGAGATCCTTGGACCTGTTTTTCACTAATGCTTGCTTTAACTAAGCTGTGTAGAGTAAATCATTCTGAAAGCTCAATCACAGCTCTGTAGAAGAGAAAATGTTGTCACATGATTATGCTATCCTTCACCTGGTGCCTGATGAACACTTACCTCCCTTTACCATATTGAAACTGGAAACTTCTTAGCCTGAGAAAAAAAGCTCTGTGTCATGATGAACGTGGATATGGACAAACAATTCTATTGCAGCTTCACTGCTGAATTTAGACTTCCAGCTTTAACCAGGTTTCCTGCTAGAGGCCTATTGACCCTTACTTAATTCAGTCACACTTCAAATAAGAACTATGTTGGTGAAATAAAATAAGGAAGAATTTCTCATTTGTGTGTTAATAAATTAAGTAGCAAGATAGCACCAAGGGTGTGTTTTAATTACATTTGAGAAGTTAAAGTGTTGTGCCAATCAAATCAATTTTCAGTGCAAGAATTACCTGTACTGAAGAGTAAAACATAAGATCTTGTTTCTTTTTGTTGGTTTGAATCACTCTGCCTCTTTACATGACTGTCTTACATAATATTTCACCACTTCTTTCCCCTTCTAGGACCCCATTCCTTCAATTCCAGATGTCTTCTTTTCATTTCCACTTGCCCCATCAACTCTGCTTTCTTAGCTTTCCTCATTCCTTGAGGTTAAAAAGAAGTCATTGCTAGTGCTACCCTTTTCTCCTTCTTCTGCCAAATCTTTTAAACAAATGAAAAAGCACATGTGCTTTCTCTCTGGCTGTTCACTGCAGTATGCATTAATCCATCACCATTTAGCTTCTTGGTTATTTCTTCACTGATAAACTTCCCACTTAGAGGTCACCTGTAGCTTCCTATGTATGTTTCCCTCCTTGTTTCTTGCCCTCCTTGCTTGTCTGTGGCACTTGATATTATGACCCCCCTCTGGTCTTCATCCTCTGTGTTCACAGACTGGCTTTTGGTGTCTTATGTGAAGAGCCACCTTCCCATTCTGTCCTTTCTCTCCACTGGCTTCAGTTCTTTTTCAGATTTCTGAAATGTTGCTGCAACCTGAGGTTTTGTCTTTAAATAACTCTTTTCTCTTTCTTTTAAGGTTATGCACATTTTTTTTGCATCACTTGGGGGGAAGTTTTCTTCCTGCTCCAGTCCTCCAGAAGCAATAGTTTCTTCTCTCCCTCTTGACAGCTATATTACCTATTTCCCAAATTAGATGGCAGTAACTTCTTGCATCTTTTCAGCTCTAGTGACTGGTGCATGGTAGGCTTTTAGTAAATATTTGTGGGACAGATGAATGAGTATAAAGACATATTAAATTATTTTTGCCAATAATAAAAATAAGCTCCAGTGATTCATAAACATTTTTTTCATACAGTGTGGGGGCCCCACCCACAGGGCTCCCCTGTCCACCACGGATGAGAATAAGTTTACCAAGACATGATCTGCTTGGGAGGAAAGGTGGCCAGTCTCTCAAAGGAGAAAGGCCAAGAGCCTTTTCCTCAATGGGCTTTTATTGAGTTCATTTTGCACAGGAATACAGGCTTGTTAATCATTGCCAGGCAGTAAGAATGAAGCAATAGATTGCATACAAAGAACTATGAAGGCTTATTCTGAGTCAGGGTCTGTTAACTAAAGGGTTACAAAACTTTGAGAAACAAACTCATTTCCTGCTCAGACCCTTATCATTTAATTGAGAGCATTCTTAGCAAAGCAGGTTTCACAGGATTTTATGTATTCTTTCTCAGGCCTAATCACCCAGGGAACCCGCCCCATCCAGCACAGAGCTGCATCACCCTCTGTCATTGTTTCAGGCTTAAGTCAGGCAGAGTAAGCAATGCACCCAAGAGATTAGGAGACTTCTTGCAGACAGAATTAGGACTCAGGCTATGTCATAGCCAAGGGGTGAGGGTTCATAACCCCCTTTTTCTATAGCCCCTCGAGTCCTTCATTGGGGCCTCCACAAGATTGTGCCTGTCTTAGGTCATTTCCCCCTTGGGGAATCTTACTTGTCATTGGCTAACTGATCAAGCATTGAGGGCCAGTTATGGATGGAGTAAAAGGAGCAGAAATGGTGCTCCTGCCAGGGATATAAGCCTTGTCTCCTTAGTGGCTTATGGTCTGAAGGTCACTCACTCGGCCTTAGCCATGGGGTTACAGCTCCTGAAACCAGGCAGGGCAGTTCCCAACAATATAGTCCATATCTTCCTAACAATGAGGGTGTCATATGTGGTGAGGGCATATCTGGGAAGCACATACCTCCTGAGATTTGCTTGTCAGAAGTGGCAAAGGAGGATAAAGCTCTGATAAAGTTGAAAGTATTAAAAAGAATGTAACAGGATTTCAGGAGAGATTTATTTTGTCACAGAACTGTAGCTAAGAACTAAATCTGAGGATAAAAGGCATTAAGTATTCCAACTCTACATTTATAAAGATACATACCCATGGAGACAACTCCTAGGAAATTGAAAAACAGAAGTACCAATGCACTCTTGGCTCAGAAAGGGCACCTTTCCTTTCTCAATGTTAAAAAATGAAATGCTAGAAGAATTACTCATGAAGTAATTATGAGACTGATAACTCTTTGGACAGACATCTGTATAGTCATAGACTCACTCATCTGCACTCTCAAGACAGACAAATACAACAGCATTACTGAGAGATGGTAGGACTAAAATGGAAAGCAGCAGTGGCATAGAATATAGTCCCTTCCTCAGTGCAAACTGAGGTTTCAAGGGAGTTAGTAGGCACTACAGAAGCTAGGTGAGAAGGCACCCCAATCAAGAGAGTTCCCAGGTAAAGGGGGGGCAATCTCAAGAGGGTCCATGATGGAACACCATGGTGGGAATTTTAGAAGTGATTGCTTGTTAAGTAAAGAATGAAAAGAGGACTATGACCTGCAGAGATAGGCACAACCCCAGCCCATGCTGAACAGAAGAGAAATGCTGTTCACTCCCCCCTATTAAACAGTGACTTTAATTAATGTTCCACATGAACACTAGTAGATATGTCCTGAAGGGACTGGTGTAGATATGGTGTCACTGCACAGGGTGAGGGTCAGCACCCCTCACTGCTGCACCCTGTCACACCACATGCACACATGCACACACGGACAGGACTATTGATACACACAAGTGCACATGAGCACACATGCCACACTCAGACACACATATACATTGATACACACAACCACATAAACACACGAAGGCACACACATGACCACATATAGATACATACATAGAAATACAAACAGACTCAAATATACAACCACATACAGTGATACAAAGGCACACATACACACAAACAACATGCCACATACACAGATACACAGATACACACAACCTCACACAGAGAGACACATATACACAGATATACACAGACACACACAACATACCATACATACAGATACACAGACACACAGATACAGACACACAACCACATACCACACAGATACACACTGCCATGTGCCATACAAACAGATACACACAATCATACATAGGAACACACAGATATACACAGACACACACAACTACATGGCATATATCTACACATAAAATTACATACCATCCACATAGATACACACATCCAGATACAACCACACAGAGACATAGCCACAAAACGCACACATGCACACATGACCACATACTATACACATAGAGGCACACACAACTACATATGCATATGGAGACACACAACCACATACAGCCAGATATACACAGACGTACACAGACATACCTTTGGTCTCTCCTCTATCACAGTCATGTTACCAACAATGCTACATGCATTTACTTCTTCCGTGTATACTGTAATTTTTGCATACAATTACTGTGATTTTTAACCCTCTTCCTCCCAGAAATGTGGACAGGACTCTATTGAAGTAGGAAGGGCAGGGATGTGGATAAGAAGGTGAATCTATGATACAGCTCTTTGAACTCCTACAGTATATACCCCTTGTACCACATGCCTTTTCAGTGCATGTGCAACTCATGGTTTTTCTTCTCTAGACACTTCTCTATTTACATATTGCACTCAGACAACTAACTTAATATTATAGGGCAACTGGGTTGTGACCAATAATCATATTTATACCACTTTTCATTGGAAACTAGTGTGAAACCTCATTTGAACTGAGTTGGTCAAGTCTTTTCCTTGGAAGTTGGAATTCACACTGAAATGGTCCAGTCCGAGCCTGAGTTTCTCTATTACCTGGAGGCAGCATGAAAAAGACCTGGGCAGAGAACAGAACACACTCCTGCCTTTGGGGTTAGCAGCAAAGTAGGCTAGTTTTCAGAATAGAGGAGAAGGGAACATTTACAGACAGAAGCATCAGAGAGACATAGTGGCAGGACTGTGAGTTCTGGAGCTTGCTGTATGAATGTGGCTGTATTCTTGCACCTGTATTCCAAGAGGCATCCACAACCCAAGGGAAATATTTCATAAGATTAGACAAATGTCCTTAACCACAGTCAAATATTTCAAATTCAGAAAAAGCAGGACTTTAAAAAACTTCTCACAAAAGTAAATATATGTATGCCTGCATATTTAATAGAGAACTATAAATCTATGATGTGTCTATGCCTATACTTAGATCTCCATGCCAGCGAAGATTTTTAAGTCCTTGAAGCTAACTATAGGTTATCTAAATGTCTAAATATTATGTTGTTTATGCTGAATTATGATATTTATATTTGTCTGGTTTAAAATACCTTTTATCTTTAATTTTCTTTAACCAAAACATAAAGACATATAATTGACATTGATTCCACATTTTTTGTCTTTACATGGTAATAAGATAAAACTTGAGTTCTAGGAATTTACTAATATAGCCTCTCTGGTACTTGTGTTACTACTTTTCCTGAATCATATTTTCCTGGAAGTTTCATAATTAGTTTATGGACAACAGGTTTGTGCATCTTTAAAGTTTCCTCCTACTTTGTAACTTTAACATATACACACTTCTGTGAGTCACATTGTATTTCAAAGCAGGTTTTTCTGAGGATGTGAATTTTTCCATAGTCAAGCTCCTCTTAGCAGGAATGGTGCACCTGCTGGCTTTCAATTCTCATTCATTGGATTTCCACTGAGCACCAGGGCTTGTGAACATAAGATTAAGACATAGTCCTTTTGTTAGATAGAACCAGCTTCCCATCTTCTTCCTTGACCCACCATTTCTGGGTGAACATTTTTGCAAGGTTGTTTCTGTGCCCAAGATATATTCTGAGTCAACAATACAGTCCCTTGTGGACTACAAACCTTTACCTGAGCTCTGGCTGAGAGTGGATAGAGGCATGTCCAGCCTGAGGCCCATGGGCTGCATGCAGCCCAGGATGGCTGTGAATGTGGCCCAACACAAAAATGTACATTTACTTAAAACATTATGAGAAATTTTTGTGATTATGTGTCATAATATATTCAATGTGTGACCCAAGACAATTATTCTTCCAATGTGGCACAGACACGCAAAAATGTTGGGCACCCATGCTAAGGCCATGTCAACAGCAAACTTGGCTCTGGGACTGACTTCAAACATTTGAGCTTCAACTATGCTGGGCTACTTGCCACCTATATTGTCAGTTGTTCGGTTACTGAGGTCACCTGCTCTCATTTGGCCTCAGTTTAGAGGCTTTCATTCACATCGCACTTGCTTCCAGGTTTTCAGGGCCCCGGATGACTCACTGTTGGCCTGTTCTTACCTTTGATAACTGCATTTCTTTCTCATTCGATGTCAACCTTGGTTATTTGATTGAGATAACTCCTCTGAATCTTTGAACTTTTTTATGACATGCTCACTTCAGGAATCATGGTTCCACTTTGGAAATATGCTGTTTGGGAAACACTAACTTAATGATGTCCTAAACTGTACACATAATAATATAATTAAGTGAAATATACTATATAATTATCAACAGGTAAAGAAAGAAGTGATCACAGTAATGGGCTATTGTAAAGTTAGATATTTTTTTAACTTTAGCAAACAAACTTATTTATAGTTTTAAAGTATAATTTTACATATTTTAGTATATAACTTATGAAAGTTCAAGTCAAGATTTACACTTCAAATAAAACTAACAATTTATATAGCCGTGACAATTGTGAGTATGTCCCCTGGAGCAGCCAACTACCTGTTCTTATGAATAAATAAAACAGATCTGTCCAGTGCTGGCATAAATCAGTCTAGTTGATCTTACTAAGATAAAGTATATCAGTCTCAAAGATGGCATATGCATTAAGGTTTTTCACTTTAACTTTGATTATAAACTGATTTTTTACTTTACAACTAAAAGCAGTTTTAAGATAAACTTACACTATTCTATAAATTCCCACATCAATGAAACAGATGCTGGGAGCAAAGCAATGTCTGAACTTTAGAAAACTGAACATATAGAGAAAACAGAGAACTGTACACATGTGCACATTGTCCTCTGTCCTTGGTACCATGTTCCATCCCTCCATAATCTCAGAGAAATTGACTATTAGACTGATGCTGCTCTTGTCTACTTAGTTGTATTTCTGTGCTCACCTGTGGCCCCTCACCAGTCCCTTGGCATTCTCATCCTGCTTAGTATCTGAGCATCATTTCCATGTTACCTTGGAAGTGTCTCAGCCTCATAGGCTCTCTGCTCACTGTTGAACAAGAACACACTCCTGCCCAAGGCTGGTGGCTCCTGTTTGCTCCTTTTTTACTTTTTTAATTCTATGTGTCACTCCAGGTGAAGGTATACAGGATCATCACTTCTCTTTTTATCTGTAGATTTTACATTGTGGATGAGAGTGAGTGCTTTGGTTATTAATCAATGCTTCGTGGAGTTCCTAAGAATAGGTGAAAAGTGCTCCCAGCAGCACCAGCCCCAAGGGCATATGTCTGCATCAGCCCATGAAATTCTGCTTTTCAATTTACTCTTATGTATTAGATTTCTCCATGATATTTTGGCTGGAATTTAACTTTTAATATTAAAAAAATCATGCTCAGTACCAGATATTAGAGAAAAATATGACCTTTTTAGATGTTAAAGAATGAAGTATTGCATGTGTGTGTAGAGTGCCTAGAGGTTTCCTTTTCATTAATAGGAAACTAATAGGAATAGTTACACTAATAGGAATATGGAAAGTATAAATAGAGGGGCCTATTATTAGACTGGAGACTCAATGTTGTTTCTAAATTAATAGTGATATACATATAGCCTTTAGTCTGGGTAGTCAACATTGTGGTAAATGTCATATATATATGGATGTGGGGAAAAATATAAAATGAGAAGTATCCCTTGCTTGGCATTCAAGGTAAAGGAGAAGTGAAATGTAGGGTTAAGTACAAGTACAATTCACATTCAGGATTCACACAAAAATTTGGTTGCATTATTTCTGAAAAAACAATTTCTTTTAATTGTAAAACTCATATAATATCTGTAAATTAGATCAGCTCTTTTAAGAATTGAGTAATTATTTACCCTTTTGTATTTCACACTTTTATTTACTTATGGCTCATTCATTAAAGTGGTAGAAACCTCCTTTCTCTTTCACCTAATTTTATGATGGATTCTTTCCAAACACATATACAATGTGTGTTATGATGTTATAAATCAAAATAACTTGTGTCCAATTGCTACAATAGTTTTTTAACTTTATTTTAATTGTTTTGCAAATCCCTAGTTTTGAATAGCTAGTAAATGGCACTATTATTTTTGTTTTTTGTTTATTTAAGTCTGAATGCCATACATGTTATTAGTTGTTGAATGTACATAAAGCAAAAGTATTTACACAGACATTAAAATATATTATATACAGCTTTATATATCTATTCCTATATATCTATATCATCTATATCTATATCTATGTATCTACATATCCTCTGATTTTCAAAAGTTTGCAGTAAGCCACTTCACTTTTATAAAACATCTACATTAGTACTTGCTTTTGCTAAGTGAAAGAAATCCAAAAAGTATATTCCTCTTCACGAAAAAAAAGTAAGAAGAAAACAAATAGTATCCAGCATTTGCTTTGCCCTGGTCATTATAGAGCTAGTGTGTACTCTGAGCAGTGGAAGGGGACTTGACACACTCCTTCCCTAGGACTACCCTCCTCTCAGTATTAGGTCTAGAACTCTGAAATGTATCTGTGAGCACCTGCCCTGTACCTTCTTCGGTTTTGTGAATCCATTAGCAACTTGTGCTCTCAAATTTCAGAAAAGCCTATCAGAGCTAGTAAGGCTGTTATGCTTAGTTTAAAACTGGATATTATTAAACATATTTTGCATAATTTGGTAGGTTATTTAGTGGCATGTGGGAACACAATTTTTTCTCCATAAAAATCAGTGGTATTTGTTTTTTTGTTTTACCTTATTTCTGCTTATAAAAGGTTTCATAGGAATGCTTTTGTTTTGGATAGTGGTAGAAACCTGAATTTCCCTGGGTCACAGAGCCTAGCACTGAACTGGCAGAAAGGGTAAAGTCTCAGCTATCTTATTAACTATGAGACTTGAAATCCAATATAGGAGATCTTTATTCTTATTAAACAAAAGTGAGGCACAGAGGGCACACAAATTCTTCCCCACTGCATTGCAGTCCCTCAATCTGGAGTGTCTAATCTACTGTGCCCCAAGTGAGTTTCAGTCACATAGAGATACTGGCTCTATTAGTAATTTAGGCATAGCAATGACTGAAATCCCCAGGCCACCTCCTTTTCTAAGAATAGCTTTCTACAGGTATTTAATTCATGGGACAGTGCACATAAAATTTCTGTGCATGCCAGTATATAAAAAAGTTTGGGGGGTGAGGTGAGAGAAACTGCTGAAATCCCTAGAATTAAAGTAATTTCTTCCTCACTTTTTATTGAATTTAATTAGTTATTCTTTATTAAACATATGCCAAGCATTTTTCAGACAGAATAAGGTCTAATCTAATCTTTAAAGTAGAGCTTTGTCTATTGAGAGAGCTAGGGACAAGCATACATTCATTTGCAATCTGGGAGTGTTTTTGCAGAAATAATAGTAAAAACAACTGCACTTAATATTCTGGAGAGTTAGATAAGTTTTGTAAAGAAGCCAGTGTTCAAACTTTGATTTGTAGGATGAGGGAGGAGTTTGTTAGCAGAGTCACTGGGCAGGAGTGCACTAGGCTGTAGCTATGGGGCTCCCAGAGCAAATGGGGACAGGCTTCAGCAAGTGTGTAGTGCATTCTGATGTGTGTGAAAGGGAGGGAGGATGAGAAGGTAGTTTGAGGTCTGGTCACTGAGTAATTTATATATCCAAGTGAAATATGTGGATTTTATCTGCTAGCAGAGAACCACTACTAAATTTCAAACATGGAACTGATAATATGTTTAAGTTTTTTTGAAGGATAAAATGTGCTGTATGATGATTGTACTGTGTAAGGAGGAACTGGTTATAAAATTGTTTATTTAACTGAATTTTTACATTCCCATTATGTGCCAGACCCTGCTTCAGGAACTAGAAATACAGCATTGAGCAAAGCAGAAAAATATTCCCAACTTTAGAGAGCTTAGTTTCTGGAGAGAGGACAGACACCATATACAAGTTAAATAAGTGTTATGTAGTATATTGGATGGTGATAAATAAAGCAAGGGAGGCAGATGGAGGGCATTTGAGGGAGTAGTGACTTTAGCTTGGGTGCCAGGCAAGGCATCACTGTGCAGGTAATGTTGAGGGGAAGACATGACAGAAGAAGGGAGAGAGTGAGCTGGGTAGACATCTGTGGGAGGATCATGCAGGAAGAGAAGCAGCCATACATACATCCCAAGGCAGGAGGATGCCCCAGAATCCACATGCAGATAGGAGTCCTTGTGTGTGACTAGAACATGAGAGATGAAACATTATGCAGGGTTCTGTAGGTATGGAAAGGTCTTTGACATTTACTGTAAGGGCATAGGGAGCTATTGAGGCAGCAGGTAGAATGTTTCCAAAACAATCTGAAGGAGAAAGGGCATGGCTCTAAACAAAGACAGTCTTGAAGAAGATAACTAGGAGGGGAAGAGATATGTGAGGAGCTTCTGGGAAAAAAATGGCTGAACAAGCCACTAAGTGTTCTAGCCAAACAAGAAGGGGAAAGTAGAAAATGCAGGAGGCTGACAAAACTGAGTGCATGCAACTAGAAGGAAATGCCAGAAAACAACTGGTCCCAGCTCTTCGCATCAGCAACAGGAAATATCCTATTCTACTCACCATGAGGCCAGTCAGGTCCCTGAGGTTAAGTGACATGTAGCACAAAGCACTTTAACTGAAGTTCACTACGTAAGTGCCCTCTGCATGCTATATGTGAAACCTAATTATATGTGAAGGCCAACAGCAGTTTTAAAACAACAAATTGTATTAAACTAACTATTGAGGTAACTGGGACTAATTCTATTATCTTATTAAAGAATTCACAAGATTTTTTGAAAGTCACAGGAATATTCTATTTCCACTTTCTACTGGATTTAGTTATTAGAAAACAGTGTGAAGAATGTGATGCAATAATTTTCCCTTTTAAAAACAATTTCCTTTAAGCAATTTTTTGATTCAAACTTTTCAGTGTATCATGTGGCCTTCCAGCAGTTCAATGATTGCAGCTGAATCTCCTTAAACAAATAATGAACATGCAAGAGGCTGGAATTAATGAGAATGTAAATTGTTCACATAGGTATTATTTATATTGCATGTTTATTAGTTATGTATACATTAGTTTCCTGTTGATGTTGTGACATGTTACAACAAACATGGTGGCTTAAAATAATGCAGTTTATTCTCTTAGAGTTATGGAGGCCAGAAATCCAAAATCGGTTTCACTGGACTAAAGGTTGTCTGTAGGGCTGCTGGTTCCTTCTGGAGGCCCTAGAGAAGATGTGGCATGACTTGAGAACATGGCCCCTCCACTGCAGAGAACAGGTGGCTTCTTGGCCAACAGCCATAAGGAACAAGGAAACCAAACAGTCTGTACCTGTAGTTCCAGCCTTCTCAAGGCCCTTGTGTTTATCAAAAACCTGTAGCATTTTCACATGCTACCATGGCTTCCTCTGTACTGTATAAATACTTCCCCTCTAACTGTATAAATAGCACTGAGGCTGGTGGTGGGGTGCAGTTGACCTACACCAATCCACCACATTACAGGTGCACTCCCCTTTAATGTGAGTAATGAAGATCATGTCCATATCTGTTGGTACTCTGGGTGTATTGTTTTGTTTTGTTTTGTTTTGTTTTGTTTTGGGATATCACGAACACAAGTGTAGTAGCTTCCAGCTTGGGGATCATGCATTATAAGACATCTATTTCCTTGCATTTTCTAGCTACCGTAGGCTGCCTGCTTTTCTTGGCTCCTGACTCCTTTCTCATATCACTCCAACCTCTTACTTTCTCCCCTCATTCCCTACTTCCTTTTCTATAGGATAATCTCCTGTTTTCCTCTGATAAGGACACCTGTGAGTACATTTAGCAGCCACTCTCCCCAGCCCAATAATCCAGGGTAATCTCTATATCCTTAAAATAATCACACTTTCAAAGTTCCTTTTCCATGTAAATTAACATTCACAGGTTCTAGGATGAGGGTGTCAATGTCTTTGGGAGGACATATTCAACCTACCACACAAACTGTTTCCTATTATTATTTTATTGGTGAGAAAGGCAGTTTGTTATAGTATAGAAGTATATAATTAGAATTAGAAATAACTCTTCTAATTCCAGTTCAACCACTAAATAACTACTTCATCTTGGAAAGTTTGGACTTTCTTCAGTCTCAGACATTCATTCTGTTAAATGGAGATAATGGCTTGCAGAGGTGTTGAGTACAAAGAAAGAATAATTATAGCAGCATCCATTAAATAAGCACCTAATAGAGCCCTGTACCCCCTGGAGTAGCAACAGTATGTAATACAGACCTGCCCTCACCCTCAGAGACAGCATGACTGAGCATAGAGACAGACATTGAAATGAGCAAAAGCACGGACAGTGAAGGGTACTGGAGCAGAGAACAGATGTTGTTAGAGTAAATTGTGTGGCATTAAAAAAAACCCCTGCAGTACCTGGCAATGACTTCCAAGTGTGGTGACTTCCAAACCAAGACCTGGAATGTGAGAAGGACCTAGCAAGTCAGGAGAATAAAAGTCTTACAGGCAAAAAAGTTGCAGAACACCTTCAAAAATAAGGCAAGCAAACGAACATGAATAGAGGGCTCATGGGCAAGGACAATTGTGGAAATGGTGGGGGGAAGGTAGGGGTGAGCAATGGGAAAAAAGGTGGGGCAACTGTAACTGAACAACACTAAATAAAAATGTGTGATAAATATATAACATACATACTTTTATGGCAATCAGATAATTGCACCTCTTATTTACATTTAGTATAAGATGTAAATGTCTTTAATATGGCTGTTACACAATAAGGTAGAGCCTTATATAGGTATATATAGTTATGCTAATTATAGGTATATAGAATGAATGTATTAGTCAATTCACAGTGTAACAATTATTCTTAATGAGTACATTACATGCCATGTGGTAAACAGTTGCTATACAGTAGTCCCACCTTATCCATGGTTTCACTTCCATGGTTTCAGTTACTCATAGTCAACTGTGATGTGGAAATATTAAATAGAATAATCAAGTAAAAATAATGAAAAATAAAAACTTGCTAAACTAAAAATACAATTTCTCTATGACTTTCATGGAATTAAGAAGACATAAGGTAAAAATCTAAAAAGAATGAAGATCATGACAAGACCAAGAAGTCATGTTTGAGGCTTATCTTCAGAACCATAGAAAGGAATGACATTTGCAAGACCAGGGGTCAAAGTGCCAGATCTGTTCCTTTGAAAGATCGTTGAATAGTGCCTATGGAGGGAACAAGCCTGTGGGCAGGAAGGCCATACAGAGTGAGCCCTGGGAGTCACAGTGCTTTCAATGTAGAAACTGGTGATTAATTTATGAAAATGTAAATGAATTCTGTGATGTTAAGGAGTTAGAATGGACAGGACTTAAAGGATATTGGGGATAAGGGATACAGAGTAAAGATAGAGTCAGGTATCTCTTAGGATGGCAACACATTCTGAGATAGGTGACAAGCAGTACAGACAGACTGGAGTGTGTGTGGAAGGGTGGGAGTGGTGGTGACATATCAGTTTTGAATATGATGAGCTTGAGAGGCTTGTGAACACCAAAACAGGATCAAAGACAGTGCTGTTCAAGTACTTAGCCATGAGCAGAGTCTATAAAAGGTCATCACATTTGGGTAAAAATGTTTTGTCTTGCATTGTCCAGCACATATATATGGACTAGGAGAGGTGGAGTTATGCATCAGGTAACTATTTACTAGAGGAGGTAATGCATGAGCTGTGGCATGGGGGAAAGCCAGGGCAGAGAAATATGAGAACAACATTTCAGTGAGAATGTGCCGCTTATGAACTATGGCCATTAAAGAGAGTCCAGTTTCTTTTATATAGCCTGCAAGCTAGAGGAGTCCCTGGGAGAAACTGGAAAAAAAAAAAAAACACACAAAAAATCCACTCCTAATGTGAAGTTTGTAAATATAAAAAACGTGGAGAAAAACATAGTCACTTCAAAAATAAAATATAGTATAAAGTCACATACCTCAAAAGGAACACTGTCCTATTATCTGACTTTTCATTGTATTTGAACACACACACACACACACACACACACACACACACACACACACACAGAACCTGAGATACTTCTTCTAAATGGACGACTCCTCTGGAGTTCTTGCTCCTTTCCAATAAGAGTCTCTGCTCTTGTTAGGCTGATGCCTTCTGGGGCTAAAGGGAGCAGCAGCTGAGCAGAGCAGACTGTGCTTGTGCAGCACTGAATCAAGAGCATCAAAGTGAACCTGACACACTTAGATTGAAATGGGGTGATGAATTGCTCTGCACTTGGCTGTTATGGCAGCTGTAAAGCTCAAATCAGATCCTAATGGTCAATTACCAGAGAGGCACATAAAGAGTGATGGTCAGGCAGTCGATGGTCAATTTCCTTGAGCTCCACTGCCTGCTTCTCATTAGGCCAGTTCTAATTCATTTGGGGCCCTGGGCTTGAGTACTTGGTTATTCCTGATTTTCATGCCTAAATGACTTTTTCCTAGTTCCCACCTTATTTTCTTCTTTTGTCATCTCCTAATATGCTCTGCTATAATCGTGCACAGCTGAGGATACTGATGTGAGCCCATAGACTCCTGACTGTATTTAGTTTTGTTACTGTATTTTTTGGACTATATGATGCACTTTTTTAACCACATTTTTTGCTTTAGATTTTTGTCCCCTAATTTCCTCCTCTAAAACCTAGGTGCATCTGTGGTCCGCACCATAAGATGCACCTAGGTTTTAGAGGAGGAAAATGGGGGGGGGGGGGATTTTGAAGCAAAAAATGTGGTAAAAAGTGAATCTTATAGTCCAAAAAATATGGTAATTCCCATCAATTTATTTTAAGTAGTTATACAAGCAAGAACTGCCAGCACCTGCCATGGGAACTGTTCACAATGCCCATGGAAATGAGCAGCTCAATAATGTCAGCCTCCAGTCAAATTTGATAAAAAAATACTGGGCTCTCTACCTTTTCCAAAGTCAACCAGTGAGTGTTAGTGAAATCTTTGGCACTCTCTTACAGAATAAGGAATTAAAAATTACTCAAAATTATATCTCCCCATTGTTGTTATAAACATGGGTTGCTGCTAACGCCTCTCTTTAGACTTCTTTAGATACAAAGGACATGCCAAGAGAGTCTAATCAATCTTATTGTATCAGAAAAATCACTATTAAGCAATTGAGTTGATTAGGGCTTTCAGGAAGAATGCATAGTGAAAGCCCAGAATGGAGCAAATTAGTTAAACCCACCACTGTTTCCCTGCCTAACTTATCAATGATATCAAAGCCAGATGTACTTATAATAAGAAGAACAACATGAATGCTAAACTTTATTGTGTAGTTATTCTGTATTATTTTACATGAAAACATTTTTAATTTTAAAGTTGAAGTATAGAAAGCTATAATAAAAATAAATTATCCATGATCATGTATGATTTTGAAAACAGGGTCTTCTAAGTGCAGTGTCTATACTCATAAGCCAGCTCCTGACCTTTGAGTAGAAGTGTTTGGCAGAGCTTGTCTTTGGGTCCCTGTAATTTTCTCATTGTTCACCCTTGTTCTTCCAGCTGTAAATCACGATGTGCCCTCTGCTCTTGAGACAGTGAGCATGGAGGGAAATGTGTTAATTTTGCCATAAGCAATACTTGATTTTACTTCTTTCTTCCTCTAGCCTCAGTTTCTCTTATAATACAGTGGGATAAGATCACCTGCTTGAAAAGTTCAATAAGAAGAAGAGCATTTTGAGTTGGATCCTTTTTCCCAAGTAAGGGGGGGGGGAGATTTATGTATCTGTCTGGTTGTTCCACCCTTTCCTTTGAATACCATTGTGCCTTTGTACCAAACAATAAATAACCACTTATTCATCTCTCCCTCCTTCCCATCAAAATATGCTTTTAAAACAATTATTTGGGCCCTGGCTAGTGTAGCTTAGTGGATTGAGTGTGGGCTGTGAACCAAAGGGTCACTGGTTTGATTCCCAGCCAGGTCACATGTCTGGGGTGTGGGCCAGGGCCACATGAGAGGCAACCACACATTGATGTTTCTCTCCCTCTCTTTCTCCTTCTCTTCCCCTCTCTCTAAAAATAAATAAATAAAATCTTTAAAAATTATTTGACACCAGCAACTTAGTATCCATCATTAGGTTGATATTAAGAAGCTCATTACCTTATTCCTCAGAAAGACCATTCTATCTTTGACTGCTTTTATTGGAAATATAAAAACCTTGTAATAACTTGCACAGTGCCAGGTAGGTACTTGAAATGTAGGGGAATCACATTGTAAAGCATGTGATTGTCTAACCACTACGGTGTGCACCTGAGAATAATACAAAGTAATACTGAATATAAACTGTAGTAGAAAAATAAAATTTAAGAAAAATAAATAAATACCCCATGTTATTTAAAAGATAGAGAGAATACCCTTATTTAGTGGAAACATTTCATTTTAATACTTCTATTTGGCAAATTTTCTCTTTTTATGTAGCCCTATTACCTGTTTGAAAACACTTTAGATGTCATCTGTGTGTGAAGTACTCTAAGTTAAATGTGACAAGTTCCTTCAGCTACTGCATCTCAGATGATGTGTGTTCAGGAGTTATTTTAATGAAAAAAATAAGTAGCACTAAATAACACAAGAATGACCTAATAAATACCTGTGGTAGCTATCACCCAAGTTCAGCAATTATCAACATTTCATGCAAGTGTCACTGGAGTCATATATTTGTTACATTTGTCTTAATTCACTCCTATTGGTCTGTGTCTGTTAAAAATTATGTGGCTCAACTTCACTAGCTATTAAAGAAATGAAAATCAAAAGTACAATGATATACAACCTCACACCTATTAGAATGACTATTATCAGTGAGACAAGTAACAACAGGTGCTGGAGAGGTTGTAGAGAAAAAGAAACTCTCATTCACTGCTGGTGGGGATGTAAACTGGGATAGCTACTACAGAAAACAGCTTGGCTGTTTCTCAAAAATTTAAGAGTAGGGCCACTATATGACCCAGTCACCCCTCTTTTGGATATCTAACTTACAATTTTGAAAACATTTATTCTCAAAGATACCCTTTGAACTTCTATCTTCAATGCAGCATTATTCATGGTGGCCAAGACAGGAAATAACTGAAGTATCCTTAAATAAAGATTGGATAAAGAAAATGTGGTACATATATACTATGGAACACTATTCAGCCATAGGAAAAGATAAAATACTGCTATTTATAACAACATGGATAGACCTTAAGAACATTATGCTAGGCAAAATAAGTCAGACAGAAAAAGTCAAGAACCATACGATTTCACTCATATGTGGTATATAATTCTGAAAGCAACAAATAAACAAGAAAAACAAACAAACAAAAGCTCATAGACACATATAACAGTATGGTGGTTATCAGAGGGAAGAGAGTATAGTAAAAGGTAAATGTGGTCAAATATATGGTGACAGAAGACAATTTGACTTCAAGTAGTAAGTACACAATGAAATATACAGATTGTGTATTAGAGAAATGTGTGCTTGAAACCTATATAATCTTATTAACCAATGCCACCCCATAAAGTCAATTAAAAAAAAAAAAAAAAACAAGAAAAGCAACCGAGATGTTCTTCAATGACTTCAGCAGTGGAATAAGCAAATTGTGGTATATACATACAATGAAATACTCTTCAGCTATAAAGAGGAATGGATATTGATTCATGCAGTAAGATGAATGAATATTAAAGGTAATTTAATAAAAGAAAGAGCTACCAAAGAGCTACAAGTTATGTGATTCTATTTATTTGATATTTAGGAATACGCAAATCTATAGGGACAGAAGATTTCAGTAGCTGCCAGAGACTGGAGGAGTGAGGTGATTGACAACAAAGTGAATGAAAAGGAAATTTTAGGGTGAAGGAAATAATATCTATAGTACTGGGGTAGTGAATGCCATGCATTTGTCAAAACAAATTGAACTTTACATTACAAAAGAGTGAAGGTTAATATATACAAACTAAAAAAAATGATAATGTGAATCCAGGATGTCAAGGGATCCCCTAATGAAATGCAGACTTTGACCAATGAATCTAACTATATTACAGATGTCTGATCTAACTGTCTTTAAGGGGTTAGAGTCAAAAACAGATGACTTAAAGAACTTTGTGAAATATCGTTTTGACTGAAAACGGTATTTATAACAACTAAGGTCATTATATACATAAACACTGAAAAAAATTATGGTGCCTAATCCAAGCATTTGCTAATAGGAGGGAAATTAAACTTCCTCCCTTACAAATTATCTTCACTTATATTGATGAGCACAAAATAAAATGAACTCTTTCCTTAAAAACATCACACTTTTAAACTATAATATGATTTATTCAAAAAAAATTTATTCAAATACCTAGGTACATTTTTTTTCTAAACATAATGCTACTGCAAAATCAGTTAGTTCTATTCATCACTTTTCTAATGGGTGGTG
The DNA here is from genome assembly GCA_004027475.1 of Anoura caudifer. Taxonomy (NCBI): domain Eukaryota; kingdom Metazoa; phylum Chordata; class Mammalia; order Chiroptera; family Phyllostomidae; genus Anoura; species Anoura caudifer. The sequence goes on along the minus strand of PVKU01008644.1, from coordinate 49,577 downwards.
AAATTTGATGCATTTTCTTGATTTTAAGACATGATTCTTATGGCAGTAGCCTGACTTTACACATAAGGGATTTTCAGTACAGTGAAATAAAGAAGTTTTACTGACATTAATTGGTAACAATAAGAAGCTAGAATATGGAAATTATGGAAATTTTGATTCCCATTTTAGTGGGATTATCTATGAATTTAGACCAAGTTAGCAGATTTTAAAACAACACCTAGTAAATTACCACAAATCATACAACAAACTTGAACCCAATGACAAGAAGTGGGGCATATGCATGTATGTGCACAGAATTCTACGTGACTTTTGCCCTTGCCAGGTCTCTCAGTTAGTTGAAGTGTTGTCCTGTGCACTAGAAGGTTATGGGTTTGATTCCTTGCCAGGGTACATACAGGAGGCAACTGAGCAATGTCTCTATCTCTCACTTTCTCTCTGTTTCTCTCTCTCTCTCTCTCCACTTCCTCTCTCTGTAGAATCAATAAAACTTAGCCAGAAAAAGGCAATCTACTTCACTATAATGAAGATGGTTGCTAATTCCTTATAGCAATTTCCATTGAAAGAAACATTCTAGTCATCTCCATTTGAATCTATGCTGAATCTAGAACATTTTTAAGTTAATTTTTAAACTGATGTTTGGTCTATAATTCTATGCATTTTAACATACATATAGATTTGAGTAACCACGGCCAATACCAGGATACAATCTAATTCACCATCCCAAAATCCCTCCAGCTCCTTTAAAATCACACCATTCCCCATCCTTAACCCATGGCATTCATAAATATTTTCTGTATTACTACAGTATTGTGCTTTCAGGATCATGTAAGTGGAATCATAGTACATAATCCTTTTAAGAAAAGGTACTGTCACTCTGTAAAATATCTTTGAGAATCATTCAAGTTGCTGTATGTGGCAACAGTTTATTCCAGTGTGTGGATATAACACATTTTATCTATTCATTCAATAATCAAAAGACATTTGGTTTGTTTGTGTATTTTTGTGATTTTAACAAAATTTCTATAAACTTTAATGTGTACACGTTTGTGTTTTACTAGATTGTGAAACTGCCAACTTTAGGCCAAGCCTTGTCTACTGCCATTTTTTAAAAAAAAACTTGCAATAAAGCATTTTTATTAGCCCATCTTAGAAACATTCAATATTTCTTTAACTGTCCCTTTCCTCCGCCATGTCCCATCTATCTGTGTCCATTCACATTTACAGAAGCATTTAGTTTGTTTGTTTTATACAATGCATACTAATTTTTAATGTGCTTTCACAATGTATACCTCAGTCTGCAAAGGGTAGCTTCCATGTGGGGAGTGCTTTTCACTTCTTTGGATACATCAGTTTTAATCCATGTAGCAGCATTGTACCTCTGAACATCAGTTTTGTTTTTAAACTGGAGAAGGCTAAAGGAGTTTGGGGGTGAGGGTTAAAGTGCAGGAAGAGGTCAGAGAAAGAAAGTGAGTGGAGGGAATAAAAGTTTTCTGTTCCAAAGTTAGAGGTGGACTTGGGGAGACATAGAGCTGTGAAAACAGCACTTTACAAAACTCTAGATTCAGACATATTTTTCAAAAATATTTTTTTCATTTTTGAGTTGCCCTAATATCATGTGTCCTTACTAAATTCACCCAGTAGTTTTGGGGGGTTCCTTTTTACTTTATTTGGAGTCCTTGGGATTTTATATGTATATAATAATGTTTTTTGTTAACAAGGACAGAATTATATCTTCCTTCACAATCTGCTTTTTATTCATTTTTATTATGATATCACACCAAGAAAGACTTCCAGTTCAATGTTCAATAGAAATACTGAGGGAATATTCTTGCTTGTTCTGTCAATTAAGTGTGATGCCAGTTGTAGATATTTTGTTGACATCCTTTATTGGTTTGAGAAAATGATGTTCTACTTCTAGACTTATTGTATAATAATGTCTTATTATGATGTGTATGTATCATGTGCTTACTGACATGTCTATATAGTAAGTCACAAACTCACTTGATGAAACTATACAATCTTATGGAAGTAAATTAACACAATATAAACAAGTGGCATTTATGCTATCAAATGGAAAGAATTATTAGCATATGCCTCCAAGTTTTGGGCAGTTAAATAAAGTCATCCATAACCCTTAAACTATGTGAAGACAATAATTACAATTGATATTGTTGTGGACATATGATATTCCTTTCTTTTTCATTTAAACTTCATTTCTGGCCAAATGTGGTGACTGAAATCCCAATATTGACGTTAGGCTTTCCTTCAGGATAAAAAGAATGATCTTAAATATAAATACATTTCTTGGAAACATCACACAGTAAATCATTTTTGTTCTTAGCAGGAAAATTATCAGTGTATATGAGATCTATGCAATATGACATTACTTAGTGTATAATGGTTTACTAATCCTAACAATGTACTTATTATGTGTTACCACTATTTTACCAAAATAGACACTGAAGTTTGCAGAAGGGCCATAACTTACGAAAGTCAGTTTTCATAGGCGAGTGAATCAGAAGTCCATCCTGTGATGTTCTGTTAAGATAACTCCCAGTTGTCTTAAAACTGATCATGAGTAAAAAATATTTTGTTCCCCATCACACACATGAGAACTTCAAATTCCCTAGTATAATATAAATCCTTAATTTTTAAATTTCTCTCCTCTTACTCCTCCAGCCTTATTTCTGATCATCTACTTTTTCCTAAACCATTTTAAACTTAACTTCACATCCATGCTAAATATAGAAATATGGCAGTCAAATTGCATTTGAGTAAATAAAAAATAACCATCAACTTTTTTCAGAATGTAGAAAACATCATGAAAACTTAGATCTTCAAGAAGAAATAAAGACAGTAATGTCATCAAGATCACAAAATAAGTCATTCCCTCATTCCCAATCTCAGTCCCCTTCATAAGAAGACTAACTAGCAATCTATCCATAAACAAGACACCATTGTGAAAATCCCAGAACACAGGGATGAGGTTAAGACAACATGCCCTACCCCCACCACATACACACAGAGCAAGAAAGACACAATAGAAGGGTAAGTGGAAGAGGAATGGCTACAGTCAGACTGCATCACTTGTTTGCCAGGCTGGCAGAGTGCCACACAAAGGGTCCCTGGGATTTGTGTTTTCTCCAGTGGGAAAAAGAGAGCACCTCGGCATTGTAAGTTACTTCCTAGCAGGCCTACTCAAGTCTCACCCCCACAGGAATTGCAAAAAGGATTCTTTCTGCAAGGCTTGACAAGCTGGAGATCAAATTGTGACAAAGAAAGGGGGCAGGGCTTTCACCAACCCATGCTCAGATCTTGTCAAAATTATACCTCACAATGGCACCCAAAGAGAAATACAAGCAAGAGGCTTTGCCCATCTACAGAGCCAAGCTGGTAGCCCCATCTGGTCAGGAAACTCTAATCACTTCTGCCTCATTTGAGACCTCAAACAAAAAGCTTTGCCAGCCTTGGAGGTTGTTCTGCTCCTCTGCCACTGCAGGAAAGGTAATTTCTTGCTTCCCCCACTACTAAATACTGCCTCCAACCCTGTGTGACCAGAAAACTTAATTAGAGCACCTGGAAGGTGGGTAGCCAAACTTACCATCCTGCTTATGCAGTACTTAAGCAAAGAGACCAGTCAGTGGCTCTTCATAAGTGCAGAGTCAAACAAGTGATCCAGTCTGACCAGGGATCTCAGTACACAGTTCCACTTAATTTGAATCCCCAAACACTGAGCTACGCCCATCTTGGAACATGTTCTTCTACCCTGCTCAGGCAAGGAAGCTAATCTGTGGCTCCATATAATGCTAAAAACAACCTCCAGCCCTGACCAAGCACAAAACCTGAACAGACCATTTGAGAGCTATGTGACCCATCCTATAACCATACTTACACTGGCAATTAAGCAGAAAACCCAGTCATCAGCTCTGCCAATCTACAGAGCCAAATGAGTCACCTTGCATGGTCAGGAAAAACTATGTGCGTTTTGGTCTAATTTGGATCTGCAAGCAATGAACCATGTGAGCCTTATGAATAGTTCTGCTGCCTCACATAGACATGGAAGCAAATTCATGGAATCATGTACTATTGAATGTAGCTCCCAGCCCTAAATAGCCAGGTAAATTAACCAGGGATCAGATAATCACATAAGTGAAAAATCTCTACACTAAATACTGTAACACATTGATTAAAAAAAATGAAGAAGAAACACTTAGGAAGATGTACCATATTCATGGATTGGAAGAATCAATGTTAAAATGTCTGTATGATCCAAAGCCATGCAACTCAATATAATCCTGAGAAGATTGCAATTGCATTTTTACAGAAATAAAATATTAATTCTAAAGTTTATATGAAATCACAAGCCCCAAATAATAAAAAATATCTTGAGAAAGAACAAATTTGAAGTGATCACATTTCCTGCTTTCAGACTATATTGCAAAGCTATAGTCATCAAAACACTAAGATGCTTGCATAAATACACACACATGCCAATGAAACATAATTAACAGGACAGAAATAAAACTGTATGTATTTGGCCAGTTAATATTTTACCAGGGAGCCTATATTCTGTAAATGACACTGAAAATATTGGATATATGTATGAAAAAGAATGAAACCAAACCCCTATCTTATACTACTCACAAAAATGTACTCGAAATGGATTAAAAAGTTAAAGGTAATACCTGAAATTATAAAAATCCTAGAATAAAACTTAGGGGGAAAGCTCTATGATGTATAATTTTACTCATATGACACTTAACAAGCAACATAATTAAAAGTTAACAAGTAGGGGAACATAAAACTGAGAAACTTCTGTACAGCAATAGAAACAATCAAATCAGTGAACTTGCAAATTTCTGAATGAGAGAAAATATTTGCATACCACACATCTCATAAGAGGTTAATAACTAAAATATATAAGGAACTCAAAAAACAGATAAAGGACCTGAATTTTTAAAGGTATTTAATTGTCTAACTGGTACATAAAAAGATACTCAAAATCACTAATCTTTAAGGTAAGAAAAATCAAAACCATCCTCACACTTAGAATGGTTATTATGAAAGAAGAGAGAGACAGAGAAAGAGAGAGAGAGAGAGAAAGAGAGAGAGAGAGAGAGAGAGAGAGAGAGAGAGATTGAGAATTAGCAAATGCTGGTGAGAATGTGGAGAAAAGAAAATGCTTGTACACTGTCAGTGAAAATGTAAACTGGTACTTCAACTAGGAGGTTCCTCACAGAATTCAAAATAAGACTACTATGTGATACAACAATTCACCTATTGGGTATATACACAAAGGGAATGAAAACTACCCTGTAGATATATCTGCACCCCCATGTTCACTGCAACTATTTAAAACAATGCTTCCAGTACTGTACTGTTTGGTTACTATGGCCTTGTAATATAGTTTGATATCAGGCAACAGGGTTCCTCTAATTTCATTCTTCTTTCTCAAGATTGCTGTGGCTACTCAGGGTCTTTTGTGGTTCCATATAAGTTTTTGGAATATTTGTTCTAGTTTGGTGAAATATGCCATTGGTTACTTGATAGAACTTGCATTGGATTTATATTTTTCTTTAGAGTGTATGGAAATTTTAATGATGTTAATTCTTATTCATGATCACTACTAGTATATACTTCTACTTATCTCTATGTTCTTAATTTCTTTTTTTAGTGTTTTATAATTTTCTGAGACAAGTTATTTTCATTCTTGGTTAAATATGCCATTGATACTAGTTGCATTGAATCTATAGATTGGTTTGGGTAGTATGGATATTTTAATGATGTTATTCCTTTTTCTCCATGAAAAAGTTATATATTTCCACTTTTTTATCTTGTTCAGTTTCCTTCCTCAGTGTTTTATAATTTTCCAAGGACAATTGCTTACAAGCTTAGTTAAATTTATTCCTAGGTATTTTATTCCTTTTAAATCAATTGCAAATGGGATTGTTTTCTTAGTTTCCCTTTCTGGTAGTTTATTATTGGTGTATAAAAATGTAACCAGTTTCTGGAAATATATTTTATATCTTGCTACTTTGCTGAATTTATTTATCAGTTCTAGTGTAATCTTTAGGATTCTCTATATGCAGTATTACATAATCTGTATATAATAACAGTTTTACTTTTTCCTTTCCAATTTGGATGCTTTTTTTCCCCCTCCTTGTCTTATTGCTGTGGCTGTAACATCCAACACTATGTTGAATAAGAGTGGTGAAAGTGGACTACCCTGTCCTATTCCCAATCTTAAGGAAAATGCTTGTAGATTTTGCACATTTAGTATGATGTGGATTGCAGGTTTGTCATATATGGCTTTTATTATGTTTAAGTATGTTCCCTTTATTCCCACTTTGCTGCGATTGCCAACACATGGAATCCTGCTACTTACAAGAACGTGGATTGACCTTAGGAACATCATTTTAAGTGAAATATGTTAGACAGGGAAAGATAAATACTGTATAATGTCAAACTTATAGAAACAGTGAATGCATTGTTTGTTGCCAGAGGTGGGATTTAGGATGGGAGAATTGGGTGAAGATGGTTAAAATATACAAACTTTAGTTGTACATTTTATGAATTATGAACATAATTTCAAAATTGAGCATAAATAAATTCGATTTAGTTGTAACATGAGTAAGTCTGGGGATGCGATGTATAGCACAGTGATTATAGTGCATTATACTTTAATAGATATTTGAATGTTGTAAGGAAGGTAAACTTCAAAATTTGTCATTATAACAAAAATTGTAACTGTAGAGATGATGGATGTTACTAAAATTATCGTGGTAATAAATTTGCAATATATTCTATATTGAATGATTATATTGTACACCTTACAAGTACACAATGTTATATATCAGTAATATCTCGATAAAAGTAGAGAATATTTTGGAAAGCATAAAAGAAGCAACAAAGGGCATTGAAAACTAAATATATGGTTAAATATGATATATGATAATGTTTTCTCTTTTTATCATTTTAAAGATAATTGACTGTTTAAAAATAAAAAAGTTAAACTGTGGGGTTTATTATTATAAATAACAGTAGAGTGCAATTTGACATGAATAAAAAATATCAGGATTGGAAAATGAAATTTATTTTGTACAGCAAAACCATCAAAAATAAAGTTGTACAATATTAACTCTATTTAAAATTAAATTAGTTAAGGATTTAAATTACAATGCTTCATGCAACTGATATAAAAATACAAAGAGGTATAGCTAATTTCCACTAAGGGAATGAATTATATATAAATAACATTTCAGTTACATACACATAAAAATAATAACATATAATGATTATTTACTTTTCTATCATCAGTTCTTTTAATTAAGGTAAAGTGCCCATAAAATTAACCATTTTATTTTATTTTTTTAAAGATTTCATTTATTTATTTTCACAGAGGGGACAGGAGAAAGAAAGAGAGGGAGAAAAAGAGGGAGAGAAACATCAGTGTGTGGTTGCCTGTCATGTACCCCATACTGGGGACCTAGCCTGCAACCCAGGCATATACCCTGACTGGGAATCAAACCAGTGACCCTTTGGTTCACAGTCTGGTGCTCAATCCATTGAGCCCCACCAGCCAGGGTAAAACTAACCATTTTAAACTATAAAATTCAGTGGTATTTACTACAATACATTTACAATGTCATGCAATCATCTTTTTAAGTATAATTTATTGTGTTATTATAGTTGTCCCATTTTTTCTCTCATACCCTTCTTCCCTGTACACACCCTCCTAATAGCATTCTTGCACCTTAGTTCATGTCCATGGGTCATACATATAAGTTCCTTGGATTCTCCATTTCCTTTACTATTTTTCTTTTTAAATAATTATTTTAATGTTGTTCAACTTCAACTGTCTGCATTTCCCTCCTTTACTCCCCACTATACCCCAGGCAAACCCACCTCACTGCCTTGCTTCCACCCTCCCCATTGGTTTTATCCATGTGTCTTATAGTAGTTACTGTAAATCCTTCCCCTCATTATTCCCTCCTACCTCCCCTTTGTTTACTGTCAAATTGTTCTTAATTTCTATGTCTCTGGTTATATTTTGCTTTTTTTTTTTTACCTTTGTTGATTATGTTCCAGTTAAAGGGGAGATGATATGGTATTTGTCCCTCACCTCCGAGCTTATTTTACTTAGCATACTGTTCTCCAGTTTCATCCATGTTGTTGCAAAGGATAGGAGCTCCTTCTTTCTTTCTGCTGCTTAGTACTCCACTGTGTAAATGTACTATAGTTTTTTTGAGCCATTCATTTGTTGATGGGCACTTAGATTGCTTCCAGCACTTGGCTATGGTAAATTGTGCTGCTATGCACATTGGGGTGCATAGGTTCTTTTGGATTGTTTTTTTCAGGATTCTTAGGATATACTCCCAGCAGTGGAATTGCTGGGTCAAAAGGCATTTCCATTTTTAATTTTCTGAGGGAATTCTATACTGTTTTCAACAGTGGCTGTATCAGTCTGCATTCCCACCAACTGTGCAGTAAGGTTCTCTTTTTTCCACATCCTCTCCAGCTCTTGTTTATTGATTTATTTATGATGGCCATTCTGATTTGTGTGAAGTAATATCTCATTGTGGTTTTAATTTGCATCACTCTGATGGCTATTGATGCTGAGCATCTTTTCATATGTCTCTGGACCCTCTGTATGTCCTCCTTGGAGAATTGTCTGTTCAAGTCTTTTGCTCATTTTTTAATTGGGTTATTTGTCTTCCTGGAGTGGAGTCATGTCAATTCTTTATATATTTTGGAGATCAAACCCTTGTGGCCGGTATCATTAGCAAATATGTTTTGCCATATAGTTGTTTCTCTTTTCATTTTAATGCTGATTTCTTTAGCCAAGCAGAAGTTTTTAATTTGATGAGATCCCATTTGCTTATTCTTTCCTTTATGTCCCTTGCTTTAGGGAACATATCAGTGAAGATGTTGCTGTGTGGAATGTCTGAGATTTTCCTGCTGATGTTTTCCTCTAAGACTTCTATGCTGTCACAACTTATATTTAAGTCTTTTATGCACCTTGAATTTATTTTTGTGCATGGTGTAAGTTGGTGATCCAGTTTCAATTTTTTGCATATAGCTGTCCAGGTTCCCCAACACCGTTTGTTGAATAGGGTGTTTTACTCCATCTTATTCTTCTTCTCCTTTTGTCAAATATTAATGGAAGAAAGAGACTTGGGTTTATTTCTGGGCCCTCTCTTCTGTTCCATTGATCTATGTATCAGTTCTTATGCCAGTTCCATGCTGCCTTGTAATACAGATTAATGTCATGTACTGTGATCCCTTCTACTTTGCTCTTCTTTCTCAAAATTGCTGCAGCTCTTTAGGGTTGTTTATGGTTCTGTGTAAATTTCTGAAATGTTTGTTCTTTGTGACACATATCATTGGCACTTTAATAGGTATTGCATTGAATGTCTAAATTGCTTTGGATAGTATGGACATTTCGATGATGTTAATTCTTTGAATCCATGAACATGGTGTATGCATCCATTTGTTTGCATCTTCCTTAATTTCTTTCTTCAGTGTTGTGTAGTTTTCTGAGGACAGTTCTTTTACATTGTTGGTTAGGTTTATTCCTAGGTACTTTACTTTTCCTGTTGCTGTATCAAATGAGATTTTTTTCCTGATTTCTGTTTCCAATATTTCATTGTTGGTGTACAAAAAGGCATTTGATTTATGAATATTTACTTTGTATCTTATTGTTTTGCTCAATTCATTTACTAGGATGAGCAGTTTTTTGGTGGAGTCTATAGATTTTCTATGTGCGCTGTCATGTCATCTGCAAACAATGACAGTTTTGCTTCCTCCTTTTCAATTTGATGCCTTTTATTTCTTTCTTTTGTCTGATTACTGTGACTAGGACTTTCAATACTATGTTGAATAGGAGTGGTGAAAGTGGGCATCCTTATCTTCTTCCTGATCTTAGTGGGAATGCTCTAGTATTTGCCTATTGAGTATGATGTTGGCTGTAGATTTCCCATATGTGTCCTTTACAAAGTGTTTTTAATCATAAATGGGTACTGTACCTTATCAAATACTATTTTGACATGTATTCATAGAATCATGTCATTTTTTCTTTGCTTTTGTTTATGTGATATATTACATTTATTAATTTGTGAATATTGTGCCATTCTTGCATTCCTTGGATAAATCCCACTTGGTCATGGTGTATGATATTTTTAAAGTATTACTGTATGAGGTTTGTCAAAATGTTGTTGAAGATGTTATCATCTATGTTCATCAGTGACATTGGTCTGTAGTTTTCTTTCTTTGTTGTGTCTTTGTCTCCTTTTGGGATTAGGATGATGTTAGCTTAATAAAAAGAGTGCGGAGTCCTTCATCTTCTTGGAATCTTTGAAATAGTCTGTGAAGTATAGCAGCTAGTTTATCCTTAAATGTTTTGCAAAATTCTCCTATGAACCTATCTGGTGCAGGGCTTTTGTGTGTCAGAAGCTTTTTGAATAATGTTTTAATTTCATCATCTATTATTGGTCTGGTCAGGCTTTCTGTTTCTTCTTAATAAAAGCATCTGCTACATTTTATTAGCATTAATTTTATTAATGCTAATAAAAGCATTGTTCTACATTTAAACAGTGGAATACTATTACTGATAACATGCTACAGCATGGGTGCATATGAAAACTTCATTTTCAATAAAAATTTAGACATAAAAGTTTAATATTTTCAATTCTAGTTATATTAAGTTCATAATCAGAAAATATCAATGTATGGTCATAGAAATTTATAACAATGATTGTCCATGTAGGTATAGAATGGCCAGAAACGGAATATAAAAAATCTTTTTGAAGTAATGGAATTTTTTAAATATTTTAATTGATGTGTTACTGTAGACCGTTGTCAGTTGGTTTACGGGCCTGGTAGACCACTTTAGAAGTCAGGTCTTGAGTGAGCTATGCAGAGGATGTGGGTATGCCTGAATCCAGGGGTGCCAACAAACTTCAATCAGCTGCTCCAGGTGTGCCAACACTCTGTCCAGCATCGGAAGTCAGGCAGAGAGCTATGGCATCTCAAAGCTTCTTGATGGTGGATCTTGAAGCAACTCTGGCCCCACTACCATATACAGTCAGTGAATATCAGGGAGTCTCTCTCATTGGCCAAGATGGTGCAGGGAGATGTTCTTATACCTAGCATGCTAAAAGCTAGAAAATTGAATGGATAGGGCATGAACATTCCAAAACCTAGAAAAATGAATGGATAGGGCTTGAGTGCACAAATTCTAGCATGATAATTGAATAGGAAAAAAAAAATCTCTCCTCCATATTCTTATACCAACTGCAGACCTGAGCAGGGAGGGAGGATGGTCTTTGAGATGGGAGTCCACTGTTCTCCCAGATCATGGCACCTAGATAAACCTCTTCACTTTTGTAGCAGCACCTGTCTCACAACTCTGGTTTTTGTTGCAACAGGCAACTAAACCTGCATTTTTTGTTACCTTTTTATTTTGGCACCCCAGATGGGAAACCATGGCCATCCGTAAGTCTTGGAGGACTTGCTCTGGGGACCCAGCTGCCTGTGACAGGAAAATCTCAGGAACTCAACTGTGGTAACTTCCCAGCTGCTGATGAGTGCTTTTCTTGTGGAATTTTCCTACATTCCGTCTCAAGATGCCAGGCACCTGAAATGCTTGGCTGGTGAAAAAAAATGAGTTTCTGGTGACCAGACAGACACCAAGACAAGGTTAATTAAACTGCTATGCCAACTAAGGGTCCTTTAACCTTGCCACTTGGGTTTTCTGTTACTTGGGTCTGGTTAGGAACATTCGCAGTACTAGTTGGTAGGTTTCCCTGCCACTTGGGCTTTGTGCTATTTGGGTCCAGTCAGAATCATCTGTGGTATAGTTGGCAAGTGGTAAGATGCTAGGACTTGCTTGTGAACATTCACTTGGATTAATGGAATTATGGATCCAAGTTTTTATGTACACACTCCCACTTTGTATAGGATCTTTTTATGTCTATGGTTTTTGGTTTGTACTTTTGTGCCAGACGTTGTTCTGTTTCAACTCCTGAAAGTAGCCCACTGGGACAAATTGTATCATATTGTTCCTTTTGCAGTTGTAATCCAATGATTAAGAAATAAAAAAAGGTTTTCTATTGTAACATTGCTTGGACTTTTTATACTTTAGACTACTGGACAAATGGCCCCTACAATATTCCCTAAATTGTTACACCATCATGCAATTGAAATTGTTTTGTCAATGATCAGGAACATGGAACAAAATCCCTTACATCCAGGCACCTATGTCTTTAGACAATAAGGATTCAGCAATGTAAGGGCACAACCTAAGATGCAGAGAAGGGAATTAGCTGCAAAACTCACTCTGATAGTAAGACAGAGGAAGCAAAGAAAAAGTGAGAAGATAAATATCTTTAATGTCCTTAACCCAGGGGGCCCAAATTTAGTAGCAGGGAGATTTTTCCTGCCACTTGTCCCACATCTAGATAGTCCTAAAATAGGGTCCAGAGGGGTGGCAACTTCACATCTGTATAATAAAGGAATGATCTCCTCCTTGAAGACTTAGCAGAGCACTCAATTTTTCCATGGATCATCTCTATCCTGAGTGTGACAATCACCTTCGAGGCAATACTGTATAGATAGAATAGACCAGGAAGTCCCACCTACCTGCCACTATTGGGCCCACACTGCATTTCCCATTTCAGATGTACTGAATTAGAAGGATTTCAAGCCCTTGTGAGGGGAAGATCCTCAGAAAATGGTAGATCTTATCATCTCCATTTTTTTCCACTCACCATCGAAACTCAGAAGATATATAGGCTCTCCTTAATATCCAGCTAACGGCAGATAAAAGGCAGTTAGTTATAGATAAGACTAGTTAAGAGGCTCCTTGCCTCCATCAAAATAATCCCAAAGAACCCCCAACCCAGTCAGGGTGATTCCCTTGAAAGAACCCAAGGGGGACCTAAATGGTAGGGACCAACTCTTCTTAGAACAGTACAAAAATTTCATATTGAAAGGGCTTAAGAAAAGAGTCCCTAAAGAAAAGAACCTGAATAAGACACAGGCTGTTCAGAAGAAAACAAACAAACAAAAAAGGCCCTTCTGAATTTTTAGGAAGGATGTGTCAGGCCTATATAATGCACACTGATATTGACCCAAAGTCACCAGAACATGTCCAGATGGTAAACATGACTTTTCTTGGGCAAAGTGCCCTGGATATCATAAGGAAGCTCCAATGTTCAGACGGGGTATTGGAAACGAATCTTCCCAGCTGGTAAGTATAGCCTTTAAAATTTACTATGGCTGGGAAACAAGGAAACGATATAGGTCACCATTTTCTTAGAAACAGTATGAAACAACAACAACAACAACAACAACAACAACAACAAAAACAGGAGAGGTGAGACCCAAAAGGAAAAGACAAAGACCCATTAGGCACCAATCGATGCAACTATTGCGAAGGGAAAGGACTGCCCAGAACTCAAAAAGAAAAATAAAAAAGATAGAAACCATTAACAAGAAATATTAGAAAGAAATGACAAGTCTGATGATGAACAAGGATGCCTGAGACAGTTCTCATCATATTACTATTTACCCACAGGAACCTCAGGTACAATTGACAGTGGAGAACAAGCTAATTTACTTAGAGATAGAAGAGCTAAATACTAAGTGCTAAATACAAAACTAAGCATGAAAAGTTCAGCAGCAGTGTCAGATACTGGAGTGATTTAACAATTATAAAGACAGGTGTTCTTTCAACCTCTAGAATGCCATTTTGGGGATCAAAAACTTCTACATCATTTTCTCTACATTGATAATACACCATTACATTGTTGAGCTGAGGTTTACTTTGTAAATTGTATGCACAAATAACTCCCCCCCTCCCGAAAGCAGTAGTTATATTTACAAGTCCCACTGGAAAATGTTCTCCAGCTCCAGGTTCTTCTGAGTTGCCCTGACAGACTTGGAGGTGAGCCCTTCTAACCCAAGTTCTATGAACAAATCAATCAAACTGTTTGGGGCAATAGAACACAAGGTATGGAAGTTAACATTTAATCCATAAAAATTAACCTAAAAGAAAGGGAAAAATCCAATAAAAAATATTCCCTTAAAAGTGGAGATTTAGAGGGAATTCAACCAGTATGGCAGAAATTCTTAAAATCAGAATTAATTGGGCCATGGCCATCTCCCTATAACACTCCCTTTTTTCCAGTCAAAAAGCCTCAAGATTCACTCTGAAGAATATTAATTTGTATAGGACTATATGGCCATAAATGACATTTTCCAAAACATTCATCTTATGGTGTCCACCCTTTATACTTTGTTGACCATGGTGCCTATGGATAGCAAATGGTTTTTGGTCCTAGACTTGAAGAATGTTTTTTCTACATCTCTATAGATGAACAAGCTTAACTATCATTCACCTTTGAATGGCAGGACCCAGAAACTAAAGCCATGCTCCAATACAGTTGGACTGTGTTACCACAAGGATCTAAGAATTCTCTGACAATAATTGGGTAAATATTAGCAAAAGATGTAAGGGATATTCAATTGAAGTTGAGAATTCTTCTACAATATGTAGATGACTTACTAATAGGTAACTATATTTACAAACACTCTTCAATCAATACCATCACAGTCCTGAATCATTTGGCAAAAAGAGGATATAAAGTGTAACCTCACAATTCCCATATTTGCAAATATGAGGCAGCATAGCTGGGATTCCAACTGAAACAAGGCATTAGGAGATAGATGGCTGATTGAAAACAAGCCATTGTTATAATAAAAATCCCAGAGAACTGGGGATAGCTTTGTGGATTCTTAGGTATTACAGGGTTTTGCCAAATTTGGATTGCACATCTGAAGAGCCCTTATGTACAAATGAGCATTCATAAAATTAGTAGATATGTGCCAAAACAATCCTAAAATGCCTAACACCATAGGAAACTATAAATTTGTATTAGTTTTTGTAGGCACTTTTTCTGGAAGGCAACTGAGGTAGCAATACTTCTACTCAGACATAATCCCTAGATTTTGAATTCTTTAGAGAATTCAAATTGCAATGAATTGTTTCACTTCAGAAATCTCCCAAAAGATAGGACAGGCACTAAAGATTTGATGGAAACTGTATGCATCTTCGAGACTATAATCTATGAAGAACACTGAGAAAATGAACCATACATTAAAGAAACCCTGGCAAAAATATGCCAAAACACACATTTGAAATGGGAATCTACATCCCCCATTTTCTTGTTCAAGACTAAGGGAATGCTCTGAAGTGTGCCTTATTAAGCCTTCTAAAATAGTTTATAGGAGACCCTTTCAAGTATCTGTTTTGGGAACACCCAGTTTACACTTAGAACATGAAAGAAAATCCAGCAATATACACACCATCTCAGGCAAACACTAACAACTTTGCACAAGTTTATTCATTGCAGGTCTATCTACCCACCTCATGAGCCTTTAACACACATTCCAGCCAGGAGACTGAGTCTTATTAAAGCTCTGGAAGACTCAAGTCCTGAACAGCAGCTAGCTGAGCAATGAATCTGTCCCTATAATTCCCAGTGACACACTCTTCCCTAAAGCTCACAGGATTCAAACCTTGGATATCACACATGGATAAAATGGGCACCACCTGAGGACTTGTATCTTACTGCTCTTGTTAATACTGCAAGGGAAAGCTGGACCTGAACTCCTAAAGAAGATTTGAAATTCCTTTTTTCAGGAAGAAACAGTGCCTTCTGAAGCTAAGTGACAAGGTTCCTTCTTTTCCGTATTCCCCAGACAGTTGCTTCCTTGGCAAATTTGTCCTGCTGTTGGGTATGCCACCCAAAACCTCACTCAGGGTTAGATCATGTGGATCCTTTAATTTCTCCAGTTTCTGGTTTCATTACAATTCCCCTGGCACTACTAGGCATACTTCCCACTAAATACAATAAGTCTCACTTTGGAAGCCCATCTGCAACACCATCTTTTGAAACATGAAGCAGGGTACCAGCTCTGCTTCTTGAGCACTGCCATCCTCTAGACTCCATGTATGCCACTTTCTGAAGACAACAGTCCTCTCCTTCTCCCTCATGTAAAGTCTTTCCTCCATTCCTGAATGCCCTCTTCCTTTAGTAGATAGTAAGAATTTCTGGACCCAGAGATAGGTAAGACTACAGCCTTTGATGGCTGAAAGAAACTATAGAAGATGAAACTTTCATCTATTTACTTTTGTAAGATTACAAGTAAGATTTGAAGAGGGGAGTTGTTTCTGTAGATCATCAGTCAGTGTGCTGGAGAATCTCCCCCACCTGACAAGACGGTGTCTGGGGGAGCTTCTTGCACTGAGTATACCAAAAACTAGAAATATGAATGAATACAGCTTTAGCAGCTGAAATCTAGAAAGATGGATGGATAGGCCATTAACTAATAAGATAATTATATAGGGAAAAAAGCCTTTCCTTCTCTATCCCCATACGAATGGCAGACTTGAATAAGAAGGAAGTATAATCTTTGGGACAGGCATACACCATTCTATCAGGTAATACAGCACCTGAAGAAAAACTCTTCCTTTTGCACCAGCACCTGCCCCATGAGTTGGCTTTCCTTATGGCAGGCAACTGAACCTGCATTAATTCAGTTACAGAAACACAGCTGATGTTTTTAAACTGACCTTGCATTTATTGTATTTATTTAATTTATTGATTCTAATATTTATATCCCATTGAATTTTCTATGAACACAATCATGCCATTTGTAAATAAGAAGTTTTATTTCTTTATTTTCAAATCTTGTAATAGTTACTTATTTTTCTTCTTTTGTTTTTACTGCCTGTGATAATCTATTAAAGACTGAATAGAAGAGGTAGTAATTAAATCCTCTCATGTTCTTCATCTGAAGGAGAAATATTTCAAGATCAAGAATACTTTTGTTATAGCTTCTTAACATATATTTTATTAGAATGACTAAGATTCCCTCCATTAGTTTATTAAGCATTCACATTAATGGTAACGTGTGCAATCATAATTTTAAAATATATTTGTATTTACTAAGATTATAATTTTTATTTTTTATTCTGTTAATGCAGTGGGATATATTTATTTTTGAATATTAAGATAATATTGCATTTTTTGAAATAACTTGACTTTGTCAAGATATATGATTTTTATTGCAGGCCCCGACAATAATTTTTTAGTGCATATTTATGAAAAGAAAATCAGTGCTGTTATTTTTTTTGACAATGTCAGTTGCGGATTTTTATATTAAGGTTAGCTCCTTCTTATATTTCAACAAGAAGGTTACTTTCTTATTGTGGAATAAAGAGATGGGTTGGTGGATATTTGTAATTATAATTTCTTTAATATCATAAGCTTAGTAAGATTTTTTTATTTTTATTTTTGGGTCAATTTTCGTAAGCTGTATGTAAATATTTCCCAAATTTATCTAAATTTTCAATGATTGAAATAAATTCATCCTATTACAATTTTGTAATGTTGGTAAAGCCCACAGAACATGAAGTTATGCTTTCCTTTTCTCTTTTCTGATGTTGGATATATGTTCTCTCTCTCCCCAGTATTTCATCAATTGTATTAACTTTTCTATGTATCCTAGTTTTAGTTTTGTTGATGCTCTTTATTGCATGCTTTCTAAAAACAAATTTCTAATTTCTTTATACAAAAATTCCTGTTCAAGTTGTTATTCTCTATCTTGTTAAGGTTGGTTGTAGAAACATGCATTTCTAACCTTTCTTTAAGCATTCCCACATGCGCATATAACACACACACATTTAATGTTATACACTTCCCTGGAACTAAAGATTTTGTTATCTTTGTTAACAAAACATACACTTATTTCCACAGTAATGTCTTCTTTAATAAGTTATTTCTTAATTTCTAAATCCAAGGAAATAACCAGATAGTTTTGGGTTGTTTTTCCCTTACATTTCTCTGTGATTTGATAATATAGTTCTTACTGTTTAAATTAGTTGATATTTGTATGGTTTGCTTCGTGGTTTAGTACACAATTAATTTTGAGAAAATATTCTATCCCTAAATTATTTATGGTATGCTCCCTTTGAGTTATTTAATTAATGTGTTTTAAAATATTTGTAAGGCCATGGCCAGGTAGCTCAGTTGTTTAGAACATCATTCTAATAACAAAGATTGATGGTTTAATCTCCTGTAAGGGAATATACAAGAATCTACTAATGATAGCATGAATAAGTAGAACAAAAAATCAATGTTTCTCTCTTTCCATTCTACTTTCTATCTAAAAATCAATAATAAAGAAAAAGAACTATACAATAATTATAGATGTCCTTATTTCTCATTTTATCGCATATATATCCTTCTATCAATTTTTACTTGATCTGTATCTTTCAGGCTAAGTTAAAAATGTTATAAATTAAAATTATATTTTGCCCTCAATAAAAAATTTATTATTATAAAATGTTAAACTGTATTTTAAGTATTGTTGCTTGCTCTAAAATCTAACATATCTCATAAGTTATTCTAACTCTTTTGGTTAGTACTTGTGTATTATAACATTTTGCATTCCTTTATATCTACCTGCCCTTAATTTTTATGTTCCGTGTAGCTGTATTTTGATACTTTATCCAATTTGACAGTGTTTTTAAATACTATATTTGTTTGATTATGCTATTATAGTTGTCCCATTTCTCCCCCTTATTCCCCTACTCCCTGCACACCTCCTCCCACCTACATCCCTCCATCTTTAGTTCATGTCCATGGGTTATACATATAAGTTCTTTGGCTTCTACATTTCTTATATTATTCTTAACATCCCCCTGTCTATTTTCTACCTACCATTTATGCTACTTATTCTCTATACCTTTTCCCCCTCTCTGCTCCTCCCAACTCCCCTGTTGCTAACCCTCCATGTGATCTCCATTTCTGTGTTTCTGTTCCTGTTCTAGAGGTTTGCTTAGTTTGTTTATTATTTTGTTTTAGGTGTGGTTGTTTTTGTTTGTTTGTTTGTTTTTAATATATTTTATTTATTATGCTATTATAGTTGTCCCATTTTCCTCCTTCACTCCCCTCCACCCTGCACACCCCCTCCCACCCATATTTCCCCCCTTTAGTTCATGTCCATGTGTCATACTTATAAGTTCTTTAGCTTCTACATTCCCCGTACTATTCTTACCCTCCTCCTGTATATTTTCTACTTACCATCTATGCTACTTATTCTGCACCTTTTCCCCCTCTCTGCTCCTCCCACTCCTCTATTGCTAAACCTCCATGTGATCTCCAGTCTTGTGCTTCTGTTCCTGTTCTAGATGTTTGCTTTGTTTTTGTTTTTGTTTTAGGTGTTGTTGTTAATGATTGTGAGTTTGCTGTCATTTTACTGTACATGCTTTCTATCTTCTTTTTCTTAGATAAGTCCCTTTAACATTTCATATAGTAAGGGCTTGTTGATGATGAACTCCTTTAACTTGACCTTGTCTGAGAAGCACTTTATCTGTCTTTCCATTTTAAATGACAGCTTTGCTGGATAGAGTAATCTTGATTGTAGGTCCTTGTCCTTCATGACTTAGAATAGGTCTTTCCAGCCCCTTCTTGCCTATAAGGTCTTTTTTGAGAAATCAGCTGACAGTATTATGGGAACTCCTTGGTAGGTAACTCTCCTTTTCTCTTGCCGCTTTTAAGATTCTCTCCATTTTAATCTTGGCTAATGTAATTATGATGTGCCTTGGTGTGTTCCTCTTTGGATCCAAATTCTTTGGGACTCTCTAAGCTTCCTGAACTTCCTAGAAGTCTATTTCCTTTGGCAGATTGGAGAAGTTCTTCTTCATTATTTGTTCAAATAAGTTTTCAATTTCTTGCTCTTCCTCTTCTCCTTCTGGTACCCCTATAATTTGAATGTTGTAATGTTTAAAGATATCCTGGAGGTTCCTAAGTCTCTCTTCATTTTTTTGAATTCTTGTTTCTTCATTTTTTTTGTATGGATGTTTCATTCTTCCTTCTGGTCCACACCATTGATTTGAGTCCCAGTTTCCTTCCTGTCACTAATGGTTCCCTGTACATTTTCCTTTATTTCACTCAGCATAACCTTCATTTTTCAACTAATTTGCTACCAAATTCAACTATTCTGTGAGCCTCCTGATTACCAGTGTTTTGAACTGTGCATCTGATAGGCTAGCTATCTCTTCATCATTTAGTTGTATTTTTCTGCAGCTTTGATCTGTTATTTCATTTGGGCCATTTTTTTTTTCTATCTTGACACACCTGAACCACAAAAGGTTAACTGCCTAAGGCAGGTTGTGCTGAAAGGACTGATGTGCCCCACTGACTCAGAAGATGCAGGTAAAAATGCTGGAATAACTCATCTCAGTGTAAACAGTTTACCCGCATCCACACAACTATGGTTCCTTAGAAGAAAGTACATTCCCGGTGGAAGGGATCACAGCTCTTTTCTTTCCAAGTTTTCCACCTGCTGTATTCTTTCCCTCCAGACAGTGTTTGTGTTTTAATTGGAGTGTTTAGTCTACTTATATTAATTTAAATATAGCTAAGTGTGGGTTTAAATCTACTCTCTTACTATTCATTTTCTGTTAGCTACACTTATTTTATATCTCTATGTTCTTTCTTACTACTTCTATTTGATTAGCATTTTATCATTTTGTATTTTTCCTTTATTAGATTTTTAATCTCTTATTTTACTATTTAATTATTATTCCAGATATTGTTACTTATAACATTGGCTTATTAAAATATAATATTTTTAAGATTTTTACTATTTTATGGATAATAAACATGCATGCTCTACAAATTTTATTTATTATTAAATAATTATTAATTTACTAAATAATGATTAATTAAATTTTTTTAAAACTTTATTCAGTTTCTGTGGTTAATAGTCACTCATATATAACTGTGTATCCATTGTCTTTCTTGCTCTTCATTTGTTCCCACATCTTTAAGGTACCCTGTCAAATCATTTTCTTCTGCTGTAAGAACATATTTTAATGTTTTCAGTAGTGCAGGTCTCTTGTATCTCATGCAAACAGATTTTGTTTGTATTATCTCTTCATTTGCAATGTAATTTTTTTCTGTTTATAGAATTAAAAATACATGTTGACTATATCTTTCCATATTCTCTCTTTAAATTGTAAACTTAATTTCCCTTTCTGTAACCCCATTCTCTGTTTAATTTTTCTTTTCTATTTATTTTTCAGCAGTTGTATCATGATTTTATTAGATATAATTTTCCCTTTTAAAGTGCAATGAATATTTCTTTTTTAAAAAATTTATTTTAATTGTAGTTCTTGTACAGTTTTCTGTCTTCTATTCCCATCCCAGCCCACTGCCCCAGCCCTCCCCAGCTACCTCCCATTTCCACCCCCCCCAAGCTTTTGTCCATGTGTCATTTATACTTGTTGCTCTAAACCCTTCCCCTTTTCCCTTGAAATTCCTGCCCCTCTCCTCTCTTATTCTCAATTTGTGTCTTTGGTTATATTATCATTGTTTGTTTTGTTGATTAGGTTCCTGTTAAAGGTGAGATCACATGGTATTTGTCTTTCACGCCCTGGCTTGTTTCGCTTAGCATAATGCTCTCCAGTTGTATCCATGCTGTCAAGAAGGTTAAGAGCCTCTTCTTTCTTTCTGCTGCATAGAATTCCATTGTGTAAATGTACCATAGTTTTTTGATCCATTCATTTACTGATGGGCACTGGGGTTGCTTCCAACACTTGGCTATGGTAAATTGTGCTGCTATGAACATTGGGGTGCATAGGTTCTTTTGGATTGGTATTTCAGAGTTCCTAGGATATAATCCTAGCAGTGGAATTGCTGGGTCAAAAGGTAGGTCCATTTTTAGTTTTCTTAGAAAACTCCATACTGCTTTCCATAGTGGTTGTACCAGTCTGCAGTCACACCAACAGTGCACTAGGGTCCCCCTTTCTCCACAACATCTCCAACACTTCTTTGTTTCTTTATTTATGATGGCCATTCTGACTGGTGTGAAGTGGTATCTCATTGTGGTTTTAATTTGCATCTCTCTGATGGCTAGTGATATGGAGCATCTTTTCACATGTCTTGGGATCCTCTATATGTCCTCCCTGGAGAAGTGTCTGTTCAAGGATGTGAGGGGTAAAAAAGATAAAAATAATGATAAATTAATAATAAACAAGAGGAAAAGACAACCAAAAACAAACAAACAAACAAACAAAACCACCTAAAACACCAACTCTTGCTGTTATCAATCTTGCCAAGCTGGTTTTTCTGGCCTTGCTAACTGCAGTGGCCAAAGGGTGACTGTATTGCTTTTCTCCCTGTTCAGCACTCAGTTATCTTTGACCTATTATTGTCTTCAGAGCTAGCCCAGGGCCTCTCCCCACAGGGCCTCAGGTGTATCTTCTGAGGCATGCTACTGCAGTCACTCTCACCCAAGCGCTGATGATGTTTCAGCCTTCCATGCACAGATGTCAACTGTTCTGTGAGCATGAATTGACACCCAAGCAGGTTGCACACAGGCGTCTAAGATCTCCCAGCAGTCTACACAGGTCCCCGATGATGGGAGGGCACCGAGAGACCACAGCACGGCCCCCCCGTGGCACGCTGGTGCCTATGGATGCCCACACAGCTGTTCCCAATGGCACATGGGCATAGACAGTCACATGAGCTCCCACGTGCCATCCTCCCAAGGCTATGAGGTCTTAACTCCTCTCTTTGAGATTTCAAACATCCAGATTTATCCTGGTGCTGCCACGACCTTGTTTGGCTGAGCAGGGAGAAGTTGACCTGACTCCCTCTCTCCCTAGAGTCTTATGGCCAGCACTGGCCCTGGATCTCAGGCCCCACCCTGGTCTCTGCACTGCTGGAGTACTCTCCTTACCATCTGGTTTTTCAATGTCCACTGCAATTTTTAATCTCCTGTTTTCAAATATGCTGTGTTTCTGGTGTCTGTTTGCTGTGCTCCACTGTAAATTGACCAGGTTTTTCACCTGGTCTCATACAGTCGCCCTCAGCAACAGAAAGATATAATTTTTTTATGTTCATTTTGGTTGAAGTTAATAATTTTTTCAACAGTTTAATGCATTTTTTTGAGTTTTGATAAATTCTTAGCTAGTTTCACTTTAAATATAAGATCTCAATTTTTCTTTTTTCTACAATCAATAAATCCACACATTTTCTCAATCTATTTTTATGTGTTGTCTTGTTTTATTTTATACATTTTCTTATAAACAATTTTGCAGCTTATTACTTTACTTAACTTAGCCATTTATGCTGCTGAACCTATTATTTGAGTTCTAATTTTAGTAATTGTTTTTATTGTAGAATTTTAGTTTTTATATAGTTTCGAATCCTCTACTGAAATTCTCAATTTCTTTAATTTTTCTTAACATATTTTATCCACCTATTTTTAATTATGTTGATAACCAGATTCTTTGTAAGTCCATTATTGTTATGTATTTATTTTCTTGGTTTTATATTCCTTTATGCATTCATTTGCCTTTTTTTAATAAAATTAAAGCATTGAAATATCTTGATGAAAGTCCATTTGTTTATTCTTTCCTTAATGTCCCTTGCTCTAGTGGACATATCAGTGAAAATATTGCTGTGTGGAATATCTAAGATTTTCCTGCCTATATTCTTCTCTAGGAATTTTTTGGAATCATGACTTATATTTAAATATTTTATCCACTTTGAATTTATTTTTGTGTATGGTGTAAGTTGGTGATTGAGTTTCATATTTTTTGCATGTAGCTGTCCAGATCTCCCAACATCATTTGTTGAAGAGGCTATGAAAGACAAATACCATATGATCTCACCAATAAATGGAACCTAATCAACAACAACAACAAAAAAAAAAACAAGCAAGCAAAATATAACCAAAGACATTGAAATTGAGAACAAACTGACAATAACAAGAGGGGAGATTGGAGGGGAAAAAGGGGATACGATTTTTAGGAACATGTATAAAAGATACACGGACAAAACCAAAGGAAATAGGATCAAAGGGGGAAAGTGGGAATGGCTGGGGTTGGAGGGATGGGTGAGGGGCAAATGAAGACAACTGTACTTGAACAACAATAGAAAATGTGAAAAAAATAAAAACAGTTAATTAAATTAAAAAAATTAGAAAAAAGTTGGGGTCAGAGATAATATTATGTTTTCCTCGATATAACTCACTCTTTCATTTAACAAAGTAAAGGTACTAGAATTCCATAAACATTTTAATCATATTTTAGTTAGTAAGCTATTTGAAATTGAATTTCATTATTTGTTTTTTGTAAGATTGTATTTCTTCTGACAATTTTTATTTGTTAGTCCCAATTTAGTTTTATATGTAGCATATATCTTACAGATTTGACAGGGTGCGTCTCCTTTCTTGGTATTTTCTGAATTCTTGTTTTTGTGCCTGTCACATGAGCCTTTCCAATCTGTTTAACCTTTGTTTTCATATTTCCACAGTCTTGGTAGACTTTTCATATTTGACACATGACTCCAAATCAAAGGGATCCCAAATAACAGCTTATGTCTCCATGATATTTTTTCTGGAACTTATTCACTAATATTTCACTCTAATTTAAGTTTTACTTTTTTTCTTGGTCTAGTTCTCATCAGAGGATTGGGCCAAATTATGTAGTAAGCTAGTACTAGAAGCACCTGATTCAGTGTGTTACAGAAATTACTGGAGCGTTTATATGTTTTGGGGGTTAAACCCAACTAATTTGACTTATCAAAACCAATAAATTGCCTTTGAAACAAATTATTTTTATTTGAAATTATTCCTCATTTTTTCTGGGCAATATGTAAAATCCCAGTGTATCACAAATTAATAAAGCAATCAAACAGACATAGATAAAATACTTTTGAATTTTCTCAGAAGTGTTAAAATGATACCATTAATTAGTTTGGAGAAAGAGTAATTTTATGTGCTGATTAATTTCTTTAACTTATGATTACATTTTGTAAAATATATTTTTGACAAAATTTTATATGAAATATCAAGAAGATAAGATAAAAATGATAAGGGCATTTGGGAAGTGTATAGAAAATATAATCAAAGTTGATAGTGCTTTGTGCATGTTTATGTATATTTATTTGTGTAGTTCATATGACAAGTATATCAGCTATTAAAAATTCAAGCCTGGAATTTTCAATATGGTGGCACCACAGGAGGAGGCAGATTCTACTTCCCCCTACACATGGGAGAAAAACCTAGCCGACCTATAGAGGAACAGAGCAGACAGACAACAGTACCATAGCATATATGAAAATAGGAGATCAAAACCTGTAGTGGATATTGAAAAACCAGATGGTAAGGAGGGATCTTTAGGACAATAACAGCCCAGGGATCAGCATGGAGACCATGGTGGCTGAAACCCCAGCCTGGCACTTGGTGGGTCTGCCACAGGACTCTAAGGAAGGAGCCAGGTCAACCACTCACTCCCCGGCAAAACAAGGGTTGAGCAGCAACAGTAGAGACCTGGTTGCTTGAAGTAGCAGAGAGGGAAATTAAGGTCTGAGTGGCAAAACGCTGGGGCTGTGAGCACCCACATGTAGCCCTGGGTGGAGTGCATGCCGGAGCCTGTGTGACCAGAGGTGCCCACAACGGGAAGAGGGGGCTTTGGGGAAGCCAACACAGGGAACGTGGAATGTGAGTGATCAGTGGGAGAACCAGAGCCCACGCATATCAACCCAGGGAGTGCGCATGATCCGTGGGAAACCCAGAGCTCATGCCCGTGAACTTAGGTGAGTGTGCACACCACAGAAACCCGGAACCCATACTCATAAACTTGGGTAGTGCAGCACTACATAGGATAACCGGAGCTCACACCTGTAAACCCAGGGAGTGAAGACAATCCATGGGAAGCCTATAACTCACCCCCATGAACCCAGGGTGAACATGCAAAATGCAGGAAACCCATGGTGCCCACACTCTTAGACTCCAGCATTGCTCACATTCGGTAGAAAACCTGGAACCCAGAAAACGTAAACCAAGGGTAGCACATGCCCCAAAAGAGACCCAGAGCTCACAGCCATAAACCCCAGGGGAGTGCTCAATCCCTGGGGGACCCAAGCTCACACCCGTAAACTCAGGGAAAGCTCATGCTTGGCAGAAGGCCCAGAGCCCAAGTCTTAAGGCAATGAGTGGTGAGGCACCAGGCTACCCCTGGGGAGAGTAGCCAAAAGATGACTGAGTGATGAACAGGAAAAAAAGGGATACCATTACCCCTTGGCCATCGCAGCCAGCAAGACCAGAGAAACCAGTGTGGCAAGTTTGAAAACAGGAAGAGTTGGGTTTTTTTTTTTTAATTTTTATTATTACTTTTAATATTTTAATTTTTTTTACCACTCAACTCTTTTTGCTTCTCTTTAGTTTTTTCTTGTTTTATTTCTTCTTCCTTTCTTTCCAATTTAATCCATTCTTCCTTCCTCTTTTTTCCTCTTTCCTCTTTTTAAATAACCATGAGTGAGACAAAAAATAAGAGAAAATGGAATTGTGAAAAAAACACAGTTAGTCTCAAAGAGGGGGCTTCCCAACAGATGAGACAGTGGAAGTGGTGAAAACCAGGATACCCAAATTAGACTGAATCACTGAATCCCACAGGTATTCTACCAAAGAAGTTCACACCATAAAACCAGGAGCTAGAACATATCAGTTTAAGAAACTGAGGCTAATAAGAAGAGTCTCACAAACAATGGGAAGACAAAAAAACAGTCCCCAAATGAAAGGAAAGGAGGAAGGCCCAGAAAGAATGCTAAATGCAACTCAACTATCAGATACTGAGTTCAAAGCAATGGTTGTCTTGAAGCTCCATTAGCTCTCAATGAGCTACCAGAAAATACATGGAAGCTGTGATGAACTCACTGCAAACTATATCAACATGAAATAGAAAATAAAAACTATCAACAAGGGCCAAAAGGAAATGAAGAATACAAGTTCTGAACTGAAGAACACAGTAGAAGGAATGAAAAGCAGAATTGATGAAGCAGAAGATCGTTATCAGTGAGTTGGAGGACAAAGTAGAAAAAAAATACCCAGAAAGAGCAAGAAAACAAAAACAGGCTCAGAAAGAATGAAGAGAGATTAAGAGAAATGCAAAACAATATGAAACATAATAATGTCGATATAATAGGGATACCAGAAGGAGAAGAAGAATAGCAAGTGATAGAGAACCTATTTGAAAAAGTAATGATGGAAAACTTCCCTAATTTGATGAGAGAAAAAGTCACACAAATCCAGGAAACACAGAGAAGCCCACTTCAAGACACTTCATAATAAAACTGTCAAAATTCCAAGACAAAGAGAGAATCTTAAAGGCAGCAAGGGGGAAAAAGGAAGTAACATAGAAGGGAGCCCCAATAAGGCCAGAAGCTGACTTCTCAATGAAATGCTCCAGACCAGAAGAGAATGGCAAGAAATATTCCAAGTAATGAGAACCAAAGGAATGAAACCAAGACTACTTTACCCAGCAAGGCTTTCAATCAAGATAGAAGGCCAAATAAGGAGCTTCCCAGACTCCCAGATGAAAGGAGTCTAAAAGAATACAATTCTAACAAACCAGTTCTGCAAGGGATGATAAAAGGGACTGTTTTAAGGAAAGGAAGGAAAAGAGAGAGACAGAGAGAGAGGAACACAGGTATGAAAATGGCAATAAATAAGGACCTATAAATAATAACCTTAAATATAAATGGATTAAATGCTCCAATCAAAAGACATAGAATAGCTGAATGGATAAGAAAGCATGACCCACACACATGCTGCCAATAAGAGACTCACCTTAGGACAAAAGACCTACATAGACTCAAAGTGAAGGGCTGGAAACAAATTTTCCAAGCAAATGGACAGGAAAAAAAAAAGCCAAATAGCAATACTCATATCAGATAAAATAGACTTCAAAAGAAGAGCCAAAAAGAGAGAACCAGAAGGTCACTTTATAATACTCAAGGGAAGAATCCACCAAGAAAATATAAACATTGTAAATGTATATTCATACAACACAGGAGCACCTAAATACATGAAGAAAATCTTACAGGACTTCAGGAAAGATATTGACAACAACACAATTATAGTAGGGGATTTTATCACCCCACTGTCAAAAATGGACAGATCTTCCAAACAAATATCAACATATCAACAAAGATATTGTGGCATTGAATAACATTCTAGATGAAATAGACTTAAATACATATATGTATATATACACACATATATATACATATACACACACACATATATATGTATATATATACACAGAGAGAGAGAGAGAGAGAGAGAGAGACCTTCATCCCAGATGATCCAAATACATATTCTTTTCAAATGCACATGGAACAATTTCAAAAACAGACCACATGATAGAGCACAAAACCAGACTTAAAAAAATTCAAGAAAATTGAAATCATACCAAGCATTTTCTCCAAACACAAGTGACTGAAATGAGAAACCAACCCCAAGGGGAAAAAAATCAAAACCCTAAAAATCATGGAGATTGAATAGCATGCTTTTAAACAATGAATGGGTTAGGAATGAAATTAGGGAGGAAATCAAAAAGTTCCTGGAAACACATGAAAATGAACTCACAACCACCCAAAATGTATGGGGTACAGCGCAGGCCGTCCTGAGAGGGAAATTCATAGCAATACAAGCCTACCTAAAAAAAGATAGAAACATTTCCAACAAACATCTCAACACTATGCCTACAAGAACTCAAGAAACAATAACAAAGACTGGCCAGAACAAGTAGAAGGGGGGAAATAGCCAAGATCAGAGAAGAATTAAAGGACACAGAGAATAAAAGCACAATTCTAAGGATCAATGAATCCAGGAGCTGGTTCTTTGAAAAGATAAACAAAATTGACAAGCCTTTAAGCAGGTTCATCAAGAAAGAAAGAGAGAGGACTCAAATAAACATAATCAGCAATGAAAGAGGAAAAATTGCACCTGACACCACAAAAAACCAAAGGATTGTAAGAAATTACTATGAAGAACTGTATGCCAAGAAATTTGAAAACCTAGGTGTAATGGACAAGTTTCTAGAAAAATATAATCTTCCAAAACTCAATGAAGAAGAAGCAGAAAACTTGAACAGACCACAAACAGCAGATGAAATTGAAGCAGTAATAAAAAAAGTTCCCAACACACAAAAGCCCTGGACAGTATGGTTTCACAGGTGAAATTCACAAAGCATTTAAAGAAGAGTTAACCCCTATCATTCACAGACAATTCCAAAAAATCAAAAATGATGGAAGACTCCCAAACTCTTTTTATGAAGCCAGCAATATCCTAATCCAAAAACCAGATAATGACAAAACCAAGAAAGAAAACTTTAAGCCATTATTGCTAATGAATGTAGATGCTAAAATCCTCAACAGAATATTAGCAAAGCACATCCAAAAATACAATAAAAAGATCATACACCATGACCAAGTGGGATTCATCCCAGGGATGCAAGGATGGTTCAATATTCACAAATCAGTAAATATAATATATCACATAAAGAAAAACAAAGAAAAAAATCACATGATCATATCAATAGATGTGGGAAAAGCATTTGATAAGCTACAACACCCATTTATGATAAAAACACTCAGCAAAGTGAAAATAGAGGGAGCATTCCGCAACATAATAAAGGCCATATATGATGGACCTACAGCCAACATCATACTCAATGGGAAAAAAACTAAAATCTTTTACACTAAGATCAGGAACAAGACAAGGTTGCCCACTTTCACCACTTCTATTCAATATAGTATTGGAAGTCTTAGCCACAGTGATTAGACAAGAAAAGGAAATAAAAGGGATCCAAATTGGAAAGGAGGAAACAAAACTGTCATTGTTTGCAGATGCCATGATAGTGTGCATATAAAATCCTATAGACTCAGCCAAGAAGCTCCTTGACCTAATAAATGAATTTGGCCAAACAGCCAGATACAAAGTTAATATCCAGAAATCAAAGGCATTTTTGTATACCAATAGTGAAACAACAGAAGCACAAAACAGGAAAAAAATCCCATTTGATATAGCAAAAAAAAAAAAACCACAAAAACTTAGGAATAAACATAACCAAGGAGGTAAAAGACCTGTACACAGAAAACTACATAACACTGAAGAAAGAAATCAAGGAATACACAAACAAATGGAAGGATATACCATGTTCATGGATCATAAGAATTAACATCAAAATGTCCATACTACCCAAAGCAATTTACAAATTCAATGCAAAATCTATTAAATTAACAATGGCATATTTCAAAGACATAGAACAAACACTTTGAAAATGTATATGGAACCATAAACAACCTCAAATAGCTGCAGCAATTTTGAGAAAGAAGAGCAAAGTAGGAGGGATCACAATAACTGACACCAAACTGTATTATAAGGCCACTGTAATCAAAACAGTCTGGTACTAGCATAAAAACAGGCATATCAACCAGTGGAACAGAACAGAGAGTCCAGAAATAAACCCAAGTCTCTACAGTCAATTAATAATCAACAAAAGGGGCAGCAACATAAATTTGAGTAAAAATAGCTTCTTCAACAAATGGTGTTGGGAGAACTGGAAAGCTATGTGCAAAAAATAAAAACCAACTTACACCACACACAAAAATAAATTCAATGTGGATAAAATATTTAAATCTAAGCTGTGACACCATTAAAGTCCTAGAGGAAAACTAGGCAGGGAAATCTCGGATATTTCACACAGCAACATTTTTACTGACATTTCCCCTAAAGCAAGGGATATGAAGGAAAGCAAAAACAAATGGGATCTCATCAAAATAAAAAGCTTCTGCACGGTTAAAGAAAACAGTATTAAAATAAAACAAGAACCAATTGTATGGGAAAACATACTTGCCAATGACACCTCAGACAAGGGTTTATTCTTCAAAATATATAGAGAACTTACACAACTCCACTCTAAGAAGACAAGCAACCCAATTAAAAAATGGGCAAAGGACTTGAACAGACACTTCTCCAAGGAGGACATACAGAGGATCCATAGACCCATGAAAAGATGCTCAGTATCACTAGCTATCAGAGAGATGCAAATTAAAACCACAATGAGATACCACTTCACACTAGTCAGAGGGCCATCATAAACAAAGCAACAAACAAGTGTTGGAGAGGTTGTGGAGAAAGGGGGGCCCTAGTGCACTGTTGGTGTGACTGCAGACTGGTACAACCACTATGGAAAGCAGTACGGAATTTTCTAAGAAAACTAAAAATGGACCTACCTTTTGACCCAGCAATTCCACTGCTAGGATTATATCCTAGGAACCCTGAAACACCAATCCAAAAGAACCTATGCACCCCAATGTTTATAGCAGCACAATTTACCTTAGCCAAGTGCTGGAAGCAACCCCAGTGCCCATCAGTAAATGAATGGATCAAACTATGGTACTTTTACACAATAGACATCTATCCAGCAGAAAGAAAGAAGGAGCCCCTACCCTATGTAACAGCATGGATGGAACTGGAGAGCATTTTGCTAAGTGAAACAAGCCAGGTGGTGAAAGACAAATACCATATGATCTCACTTTTAACATGAACCTAATCAATAAAACAAGCTAACAATCATAATATAACCAAAGACAGTGAAATTGAGAACAGGCTGACAGTCACCAGAGGGGAGAGGGGAGGGAATATCAGGCAAAAAGGAGAAGGGTTTAGAGCAACAAGTATAAAGGATACATGGACAAAAACTAGGGTGTCTGGAAATGGGAGGGAGGTGAGGAGGGCTGGGTCAGTGGGCTGGGATGGGTGTAAAAGATAGAAAAGTGTATAAGAACAACAAGTAAAATTTAAAAAAAGAAAACGCTTAAGTGTAAATTTTACGGAGATAAAATACCTGTACTTATAAAATATAAAACAGTGAAGAAAAGTATTGAAGAAGATACAAATATATGAAAGCATATATTGTGCTCATGGATAGAAAGAAATAACATCATTAAACATCATTTTGGGTTTTTCCATAACACCCAAAGTGATCTATACATTCAATTTAGTTCTAATCAAGATCCCAATATGTTTTTCATGGTACTAGAACAAGTAATTAAAAAATTTATATGGAACCACAAAAAATCCCCTGAATATCTACAAAAATCTTGAAAAAGTGGGAGGTATGATGCTCCCTGTTATTAAACTATATTACAAGTTTATGGAGATTAGAATAGCATGGAACTGGAATAAAAACAGATCCATATTAGTAGATCACTGGAACACAATGGAGAGTCCAGAAATAAACCAACACCTATACATTCCATCAATACATAAGAACAGATGCAAGAACATACAATGTGGTAAGACAGCCTATTCAATAAATGCTTTGGAGAAAATTGGACAGTTACATGCAGACAAATAAAATTACTTCACCTTCTTACACTATATATCAATACAAGAATAAAATAGAAATGGAATAAAGACTTAAATGTAAGACTCAAAATCATAATGTCCTTAGAAGAAAGCATAAGGAATGGAATCTCTGACATTTCCCTCAGCAATATTTTTTTCTGATATATCTCCTCTGACAAAGGAAACAAAAGAGCAAATTAACAAATGGTACTACATCAAAATGAAACATTTTTTTACACAACCAAGGAAAGCATCAACAAAATAAAATGATGACCTACTGAATGAGGGAAGATGTTTACAAATAATACATTCTATAAGGGTTTAATACCCAAAGTTTATTCAAAATAGTCACAGAGATGTAAGTTACAGCATGGAACTATATAAATAGTGAATATATATGTATATTCAATAATATCATGATAAATGAGTGAGGTCGGGGGGTAATCAAAGCAGTATGTGGACAACTTTATAAAGTACTGTTCTAACCACTGCTGCACATCTGAAACTAATATAGAATAATATTAAATATGAGTTGTAAATGAAAAAATAAGAGTATTAAAACTAATAAAAGAGTTCTACGAATCTGCTTGGTATAAGATTGATATGCAAAAATCAATTGTACTTCTATACACCAACTATGAACAGTTGAAAATGAAATAAAGACTTAAAAAAAATTCAGGCCTTTCTCCCAAAGATATGAGAATCAATGCACAAATAAATAAGCCTTGTATTCAAAGAAAGAAAGAGGAAGGCACATTTCAAGAAAGAGAAAGGGGTCACTGAAGATGGTAGTGAAGTAGGTGGGAGCGGAGCCCAGTTCTCCCTGTACTCAGCCAGAACACCTATGCAATCATCTGAGGGACAGAGTTAACAACCAATGGAATCCCAGCTTATATGAAGTTTGGAGGCAAAAGATTGAAGAGGACATTGAAAAATAGACGGTGTGCAGATTGCTCTGTGATGGTAAGGTCCCTGGAATCTGTACGAGGACCAGGGCTGCTGTTGCCCCCAGCAAGGTATGGGGGGTTAGATCACCAGCTCCGTCTCCTACCAGAGCAGAAAAGGAAGCACAGCACCAGGAGGGACCTAGATGCTGGAAGTCACTGGGGGGAATAGAGACAAAGTGGGAGACACAACGAGGCAGTGCACATAGGCTGGGACTGTGGAAGCCAGAACCCAAGGAATTGAGGTACCAAGTAACACCTGGAGAAGGGAGGAGTTGGACCTTGTTGGACCATGACTCGGATAGTCTCCAGACTGGCTGAAAAGTTGGGCTATGGTGAAAAGCCAGGTGCTTGTTAAGAATGGCTGTCAGCTCTTTTGTAAGGAACTCTCAGCAGTTGCTGGCACACCTGAGGAGATTTCAGCTGTGTGCCCAAAACACTGAATAGCTGAGCAGAACTGTGCACACCCAGCATGTCTCAGGCTTCACACCTGAGATTGACTCACTCTGTGAGCTGATTTGAACGTAATAGCTCATGGAAGAACTAGGATAGCACAGGCTGGGAAATTACAAGTCAGACCTGGTCCCCATGCTCTCAAAACCATAAGAAGGGAGGAAAGCAAAGCCCAGCTCCCCTCTTCCTATGGCATCTAGGAAGACCCGCACAACTTTATTCCAAGAAACTTCATTGTTGTTCTGGTTAACTCCATTCTCTCACACACTACGCTTACTTTCTATATTTATTCTAACTATATCTCATCATTTAACCTTGCACAAGGGCTCTGTTTTCTGGATTCAACTCTCAATCCTCCTCCCCTCTAACAAGAGCTTTATCTCTCTTTCACCTTTCATAAAAAGTGGTTAGTTGGGTGAAATAACAGATAATGTTATACTTATCCAAAGAATCTCTTATGTGTTCTCTATTTGTTGGTACTTTAAATCCAATAAAATACTCACCTGCTGTCTTAATTCACTTTGCCTACCATCTGCCATCGATCACATGCAAGAATAGGTGGGAGCTGTGAACATCAATATACTTGCTGGAGGAGAGAAACCACTAACAAAAGAACCACCAAAAATAAGTAAATAAATAAATAAATAAATAAATAAATAAATTGCACATACAACAAGATAGCCCACACAAACCGGAGGAAAGGCAAACCTAGGGCATCCAGACAAGGAGATCAAAGAGACCACACCACTGAACCTGATAGAATTCCTACCATAGAAGTTCACCCTACAAAGACACCTAACAAAGAAAAACATCAGGAAGCACAGGCACAAACAAAAAGAGTCAACTAAAATGGGGACAGAAAAAGAACATGCAATCAAAAGGAATGGAAGACTCCCCACTAAAAGAGCTAAATGAAATGGAAGTAACCAAACTATCAGATTTAGAATTCAAAATAATGGTCATAAAGATGCTCGAGGAACTCATAGATAGCTACAAGAAACTGAGTGAGAACTACATCAGCATGAAAAAGGAAATAGAAACTGTAAGCAAAACCCAGGAAGAAATGAAAAACAAAATCTCAGAGATAAAAATTAAAAACAAACAAACAAAAGAAACCACTGGAAGGAATTACAAACAGGTTGGATGAAGAAGATTGAATCAATGAGATAGAGAACAAGGTAGAAAAAACACCAAGAAGAAGCTGTCAAAAAAATGGAGAGAGAGACTCAGAAAGAGTGAACAGGTGGTAAGGGATCTGCAAGACAACATAAAACATAATAATATCTACATAATAAGGATACCAGAAGGAGAAGAAGAATAGCAAGTGATAGAAAACATGTAGGAAAAAGTAATGATGGAAAACTTCCCTAATTTGGTGAGAAAAAAAGTCACACAAATCCAGGAAACACAGAGAGTCCCAATCAACAAGAACTCAAAGAGGCCCTCTTCAAGACACATCATAATTAAAATGCCATAATCCCAAGACAAAGAGAGAATCTTAAAGGCAGCAAGGGAGAAATAGGAAGAAACATACAAGGGAGACCCAATTAGGCTAGCAGCTGACTACTCAATGGAAATGCTCCAAGCTAGGAGAGAATGGCAAGAAATATTACAAGTAATGTGAACCAGAAGCTTGCAACCAAGACTACTTTACCCAGCAAGACTCTCAATCAAGATAGAAGGCCAAATAAGGAGCTTCCCATTAAAAAAAATAGTCTAAAAGAATACACCTCCACCAAACAACTTCTGCAAGAGATGCTAAAGGTACTGCCTTAAGAACGAAAAGGAAAAAAAAAGTGAAAAAGACAGAAAAAATGGCAATAAATAAGTACCAATCAAAAATAAGAGATGCAAATTAAAACCACAATGAGATACCACCTCACATCAGTCAGAATGGCCATCATAAACAAAACAACAAACAGCAAGTGTTGGAGAGGTTGTGGAGAAAAGGGACCCTAGTACACTCTTGGTGGGCTGCAGACTGGTACAGCCGCCATGGAAAGCAGTATGGAATTTTCTCAGAAAACTAAAAATGGACCTACCTTTTGACCCAACAATTCCAGTGCTAGGATTATATCCTAGAAACACTGAAACAAAAATCCAAAAGAACCTATGCACCCCAATATTCATAGCAGCACAATTTACAATAGCCAAGTGTTGGAAGCAACCTAGGTGCCCATCAGTAAATGAATGGATCAAGAAACTATGGTACATTTACAAAATGGAATTCTATGCAGCAGAAAGAAAGAAGGAGCTCCTTCCCTTCGCGACAGCATGGATGGAACTGGGGAGCATTATGCTAAGCGAAATAAGCCAGGAGGTGAAAGACAAATACCATATGATCTCACCTTTAACAGGAACCTAATAAAAAAACAAACAAACAAGCATAATATAACCAAAGACACTAAAATTGAGAACAAGAGAGGAGAGGGATAGGAATATCCAGGGAAAAGGGGAAGGGATTAGAGCAACAAGTATGAAAGACACATGGACAAAAGCTAGGTGGGGTGGAAATGGGAGGGAGCTGGGGAGGGCTGGGGCGGTGGGACAGGATGGGAGTAGAAAACAGAAAACTGTATAAGAACAACAATTAAAATAAAATTTAATAATTAAAAAAATAACCTTAAATGTAAATAGATTGAATGTTCTAATCAAAAGACATAGAATAGCTGAATGGATAAGAAAGCATGACCCACACATATACTGCCTACAAGAGGCCCACCTCAGGGCAAAAGACTTGCACAGACTCAAAGTGAAGGGCTGGAAACAAATTTTCCAAGCAAAAGGAGAGGGAAAGAAAAGCTGGGGTAGCAATACTCATATCAGACAAAATAGACTTCAAAAGAAGAGCCATAAAGAGAGACCCAGAATGTCACTTCATAATACTCAAGGGAAGAATCCATCAAGAAGACATAAACATTGTAAATATATATGCACCCAACATAGGAACACATAAATACATCAAGAAAATCTTAGAGGACTTCAAGAAAGATATTGACAGCAACACAATTATAGTAGGGAATTTTAACACCCCACTGTCAGAAATGGACAGATCTTCCAAACAAAATATCAGCAAAGATATTGTGGCAGTGAACAACACTCTAGATGAAATGGACTTAACTGATTATATATATATATATATATATATATATATATATATATATATATATATCCCTTCATCCCAAAGAATTTAAATACACATTCTTTTCATATTCACATGGAACATTTTCAAAGATAAACCACATGATAGGACACAAAACTAGCCTCAACAAATTCAAGAAAATTGAAATCATACCAAGCATTTTCTCTGACCACAAGGAGTTGAATCGAAAAACCAACCTCAAGGAATAAAACTCAAAACCACTCAAACTCAAGGAGATTGAATAGCATACTATTAAACAATTAATGGGTCAAGAATAAGGTCAAAGGAGATATCAAAATGTTTCTGGAAACAAATGAAAATGAAATCACAATGATCCCAAACTTATGGAACACAGTGAATGGAGTCCTTACAGGGAAGTTCATAGTGCTATAGGCCTACCTAAAAAAGATAGAAACATTCAAATAAACAACCTAACCCTATGCCTACAAGAACTTAAGGAACAATATCAAAGACAGCCCAGAGAAAGTAGAAAGAAGAAAATAACCAAGATCAGAGCAAAATTAAATGACAGAGAGACTAAAAGCACAATTCTCAGGATCAGTGAATCCAGGAGCTTGTTCTTTGAGAAGATAAGGAAAATCAACAAGCCTTCAAGAGCACTCATCAAGAAAAAACAGAGAGGACCCAAATAAACAGAATCAGGAATGAAAGAGGAGAGATTACCACAGAAATACAAAAGATCGTAAGAAATTACTATGAAGAAATACATGTCAAAATTTGAAAATTTAGGTGGAATGGACAAATTTCTATTAAAATATAATTTTCCAAAACTCAATACAGAAGAAGCAGAAAGCCTGAACAGACCAATAACAGCTGATGAAATTGAAACTAATCAAAAAGCTTGCTACACACAAAAGCCCTAGACCAGACGATTTCATAGGAGAATTTTACAAAGCATTTAAGGTAAACTAACCCCTATATTTCACAGACTATTCCAAAATATCCAAAAGGTGGAAGACTCCAAAACTCTATTTAAAAGCCTGCATCATCCTAATCACAATACCAGATAAAGACACTATAAAGAAAGAAAACTTCAGGTCCATATAGCTGATAAACATGCACACTAAAATTCTCAACAAAATATTAGCAATATTTTGCATCCAGCAATATGTTAAAAAGATCATATACCATGACCCAGTGGGATTCATCCCAGGGATGCAAGGATGGTACAATATATTCTCAAATGAATAAACCAAATATGTCAGATAAACAAAACAAAAGACAAAAAACATATTATCATATCAATAGATGCAGAAAAAGCATTTGACAATGTGCAGCACCCACTCATGATAAAATGACTCAGCAAAATGGGAATAGAGGAAGCAGTTCTCAGCAAAATAAAGGCCATATATGAGAGACCTACAGCCAAGATCATATTCAATGGGAAAAAAAAAAAACTAAAAGCTTTCCCACTAATATCAGGAACACGTCAAGGTTGTCCACTTCCATCACTTCTACTCAACAAAGTATTGGAAGTCCTAGCCACAGCAATCAGACAAGAAAAAAGATATAAAGGCATCCAAATTGGAAAAGAGGAAACAAAAATGCAATTATTTGCAGATGACATGATAGTGTACATAGAAAATCCTATAGACTCCCCCCAAAAAACTGATTGCCTAATAAAAGAGTTTGAAAAAGCAGCAGGATACAAATATCAAAGACATTTTTTGTATATCAACAATGAAACATCAGAAACAGAAATCAGAAAAAAAATCCCATTTGATATAGCAATAGGAAAAATAAAGTACCTAGGAATAAATTGAATCAAGGAAGTAAAAGACCTATACTCAGAAAACTACTCAACACTGAAGAAAGAAATCAAGGAATACACAAACAAATGGAAGCATTTGCCATGTTCATGGATTCAATGAATTAACATCATCAAAATGTCCTTACTACCCAAAGCAATTTATAGATTCAATGCAATGCCTATTAAAGTACCAATGATGTATTTCACAGATATAGAAAAAATACTTTAAAAATTTATATTGAACAATAAATAACCCTGAATAGCTTCAGCAATGTTGAGAAAGAAGAAAAAAGTAGGAAGGATCACAATACCTCATATCAAAGTGTATTACAAAGCCACTGTGCATAAAACAGCCTGGTACTGGTGTAAGAACAGACACATAGACCAATGGAACAGAACAGAGAGACCAGAAATAAACCCAAGTTTCTATGGTCAATTAATATTCAACAAAGCAGGCAATAGCCTCTTCAATAAATGGTTTTGGGAGAGATGGACAGCTAATTTAAAAAAAAATGAAACTTGACCACCAACTTACACCATACACAGAAATAAATTCAAGGTGGGTAAAATATTTAAATATAAGTCATGACACATTAATGTCCTAGAGAAGATCATAGGCAGAAACATCTCAGATATTCCACACAGCAATATTTTCACCAATATGTCTCCTAGAGCAAGGGACATAAAGGAAAGAATAAACAAATGGGATCTCATCAAAATAAAAAGCTTCTGCATGGCAAGAGAGAATAGCATTAAAATGAATAGAGAACCAACCATATGGAAAAACATACTGGCCAATGATACCTTTGACAAGGGTTTGATTTCCAAAATATATAGAGAACTCACATGACTCCACTCTAAGAAGGCAAGCAACCCAATTAAAAAATGGGCTAAGGACTTAAACATATACTTCTCCAAGGAGAACATACAGAGGATCCAGAGTCATATGAAAAATGCTCAGTATCGCTAGCTATCAGAGAGGTAGAAATTAAAACCATAATGAGATACCACCTCACACCATTGAGAATGACCATCCTAAAGAAAGCAACAAACAGCCAGTGTTGGAGATCTTGTGGAGAAAAGTGAACCCTAGTGTACTGTTGAAGGGTTTGGAGAGTGGTGCAACCACTATGGAATACAATATGGAATTTGCTTAGAAAACTAAACATGGAACTGCATTTCGATCTGGCAAATCTACTGCTAGGATTATATCCTAAGGACCCTGAAACACCAATCCAAAAGAATCTATGCACCCTAATGTTCATAGCAGCACGATTTATAATAGCCAAGTACTGGAAGCAACCTAAGTGCTCATCAGTAAATGAATGGATAAAAAAACTATGGTACATTTACACAATGGAATTCTTGGCATCAGAAAGAAAGAAGGAGCTCTTACCCTTTGTGATAGTATGTATAGAACTAGAAAACATTATGGTAAGTAAAATAAACCAGGCTGTAACAGAGAAATACCATATAATCTCACCTTAACAGGAACCTAATCAACAAAATGTACAAGGAAGCAAAATACAACCAAAGACATTGAAATTGAGAACAGGCTAACAATGACCAGAAGGGAGATGGGAGGGGATTAGAGGAAGAAAGGGTAAAGGATTTGCAGGAACAATTAGACAGAACACATGGACAATAAAAAGGGGGAATGGGTATAGGGGAGGGAGATGTGGAAGACTGGGTGTTGGAGAATGGTGGGGGTAAAAGCAGAAAACTGTTCTTGAACAACAATAAAAAATGTTAAAATATATATTTGTATATATGTACTTTCAGAGAGAGACAGAGAAAGAGAGAGAGAGAGAAACACCAAAATAGGAAATAGTCAAGTATGCCTATTTGAAATGCCAATTATTTGACATTTTGATTATGAAGATAAAGTGTGTATTTTAAATAAATTTATATCATAATTTAATGCCTAATGTGGTAACCAGAATGAAATGATATTTGTTACTGTAACTGGCTCCCAAACATTGCAGTTTCTGGTACAAAATTTGAAAGAACAAACAGTAATGAAATAATTTAAAGGCATTTCAAAAATCTTAGTAAAATACCAAGCCAAATTTCTTTAGTGTGTGTGTGTGTCCATTTCTTTATTTATGCATGCATACATTTAATCTATATTACTATAGTAATATAGTAATATATTTATAGTATATATCATAATATCCTTCAGTGTTATATAAAAATAGGCTCTGTTTTTCTCCTTTGTGGTGTCTGGTTGTTTCTCTCTTTCTCACTAATATAAAATGAGTCATTTATTATGTTCTTTATTTTTCAGCTTCTCATGGATTCATTTGTGTAAGGATGTATATAACCAACATATATACTGATTTATTTAATTGTTTTCTTCTCTGCCACAGTTTACATAGAAACTTCACAATGTAATAGAAGAGGTATGAATTTTTTTAAATTTTTTATTTTAATTGTTGTTCTTGTACAGTTTTCTGTCTTTTACACTCATCCCAGCCCACCGCCCCAGCCCTTCCCACCTCCCTTCCATTTCCACACCCCCCTAGATTTCGTCCATGTGTCCTTTATACTTGCTGCACTAAACCCTTCCCCTTCCCCCCCACCCCGCTCTCCCCTCTGGTGACTGTCAGCCTGTTCTCAATTTCAGTGCCTTTGGTTATATTACACTTGTTTGTTTGTTTTGTTGATTAGGTGGAACTGGAGAGCATTATGCTAAGTGAAATAAGCCAGGTGGTGAAAGATAAATACCATATGATCTCACCTTTAAGAGGTATGAATTCTTGAGTATGACTCTTACGACTGTGGGAACTTCTTAAGTGTTTCATGCCTTGAGAATTATTACTTGATAGAGTATTGTACTGTAAACGTATAAGTAGACATTGAAAAATGTTAATTCTCTCTTCCTCTTTCTGCCCCAGAATCCATTTCTATTCCAAAGTACATGGACACTCATTATATTCTATAATGCATAATTCATAATCATTTATTATATAGCTTTTCTTACTCAAATAATTTTGAAATTTATCAAAAAGTAGCATGGCATTACAAAAGACAGCACTATATTTGGACTCTGAAAGATTGAAAAGATAATCTTGTCCTAGATAATTCTTAATTGTGTTACCTTAGAAAAGTTACTGTTCTGTCTCTCATCTGTAATGAAATTAAAATGTCTATCTAACTAAATTACTATAAGGATTAAATAAAACACTTTATGAAGAAAATTTACCTTAGTTGCTGACAGAGTGTATGAGTCCCATGAGTCCTCCTTCCTGCCTTTCCTCCTTGAGATGTCTTTATATTTTTTCCTTAAATATTTTATTCCTCACTATACTTACCACTTTAGCATGGATTAGATCAATGAACAATCAAGGGGAATACTTGGTATTCCAAATACAAAGTAACAGTCAGTATACTCCTTCCTTGGTATTTTTTTTTCATTCCACAAATATAATTTGAATACCTACTACATGAGATACAACCCTGGCTGCTTAGATCAGAGTGAAGAACATGCAAATGAGAAAGACACTGACTGGTCTGCCAGAACAGAAGGGTCATCTGATTCATCAGACAAAATGAAAAAAGACAATAAAGTCATGGAAATGAGGATGGCAGGGAAGAGTTTTTATATGGTTATACTACACTGCTTTCTGCCCACAACACAGTCAGTGCCTTTTCCTCCGAGAAGGTGATCTTTTTTTCTTTTAGGGCACAACATCAGGAAACAATTGATGTCTTTGGGACATGGTTGGTAGAAGATTCAAGCATGGGGGGAGACAAACTTCTCAGCATGGTGTACAAGATGCATCCTCTAACTTACTACTCTTTTCTGTATCATCTGTACCCCAGGATACATGACCTCCATACAAATGAACTACCCAAAATTTTAATTTTGTGTGTGTCTGAGCATGTGCAGGTGAGTGATGAGGTGAAGACTAAACACTCATTTCAACTGTATAGAAACAATATGGCTTAAAAATACCAGGAATTTCATATGAAATCTTTAAAAAATCTGAATAGCTAAACAATACTTAAAAAATAACAAAATACAAAAGCTGACTCATACTTTCTGATATTAAAACTTGTATAAGGCTATAGTAATTAGCCCTGACTGGTGTAGCTCAGTGGATTAAGAGCAGAACTAGGAACCAAAGTGTTCCCTGTTTGATTCTCAATCTTGGCACATGCCTTGGTTGCAAGCCAGGTCCCCAGTAGGGGGTGTGCAAGAGGTAGCCATGCATTGATGTTTCTCTCACTCTTTCTCCTTCCCTTCCCCCTCACTAAAAATACATAAAATCTTTAGAAGAAAACCTATAGTAATCAAAACAATGTGTTACTGGAATAAACATTGACTCATAGACTAATGGCATAGAATAGAGAGCACAGAAATAGACTCTCACATTCATGGTCAAATGAATTTTGATAAGGATCAAGAACATTAAATGAAAAAGGTACGGTGTTTTCAACAAATGGTTCTGAGAAAACTGGATGCCTACATGTAAATAAAATATGTTAGACCCTTACCTAATAAAATATACAAAAATTAATGGAAAGTAAATGAAAGACCTAAATGTAAGGCCTAGTACTATAAAACTTAACAGAAAATATAGGACAAATCTTTACAATATTGAATTTGGAAATAGCTTTTTGAATATGTCACCACAGATACAGGTAACAAAAAACAAACAAACAAATTGGACTTAATAAGTATCAAAAGAGCAAAAAGTCACATCACAGAATGGGAAAAATACAAGGAAAACATATATCTAATGAGGGACTCATATCAAGAATATATAAAGAAATCTTACAACAACAATTACAATAAAACAAACAACTAGATTAAAAAATGGATGAAGGACTTGCATAGAAACTTTTCCAAAGAAGATACATAAATGGTTAACAAGCACATGGTAATTTACTCAACATTACTTACCATTTGGGAATTGCAAACAAAGAAACACATTGAAATACTACACCACACCCATTAAAATGGCTACAAACAAACAAACAAAAAAAAAAAAACAGAAAATAAAAAGTATTGGCAAGGATGCAGAGAAATTGGAAT
This sequence comes from Anoura caudifer, assembly GCA_004027475.1. Taxonomy (NCBI): domain Eukaryota; kingdom Metazoa; phylum Chordata; class Mammalia; order Chiroptera; family Phyllostomidae; genus Anoura; species Anoura caudifer. Next base: position 5,946 of record PVKU01008644.1, on the reverse strand, counting down.
TCTTGTGCACTTGCTCCTGGTGGGAGTGTAAAGATATAGGCACTCCTATGATCATTGCAGCATTATTCGTTGTGGCCAAAGCATGGAAACAACTGATGTGTCCCTTGTTAGATGATTGGATGAAAAAGATGCGGTACTTATATACAACAAAATACTACTCAGCCATAAGAAAAGATAAAATACTACCATTTGTGACAATATGGATAGATCTTGAGAATATCATGCTAAACAAAATATGTCAAACGGAAATCAAGAACTATATGATTTAACACATAGGTGGGATATAAAACTGTAAGAAACAAGTAAACAAACAAGACAGACAGACAAAAATGCACAAAGATAACAGTATGGCTGTTACCAGAGAGAAAGGGAGAGGTGGGAGTAGTAAAGGGTAGAGGAGGTCAAGTGTATGGTGATGGAAGGAGATTTGACTTTCAATGGAGGGCACACAATGAAATACATGGATGATTTGTTATAGAATTGTACACTTGAAACGTATATAATCATATTAACCAATGTCACTTCAATAAATTTAATTTTTAAAAAAGGAAAAAAAAATGATACAGACATTATGGAAAAATACCTAGTATTTCCACAAAAACTTAAAAATACGATACTATATGGTCCAGCAATTTTACATGTTGGTCTATATTTTTTAAAAAATTGAAAGCACAGTCTTGAAGAGATATTTGTGCACCATGTCCATAGTGGATTTATTCACAGTAGCTAAAACATGAAAGCAACCTGACTGCCTATTAACAGATGAATGGATAAGCAAAATGTGGTCTATAGATATAATGAAATATTATTCAACTTTGAAAATGTGGAATTCTGACATAGCACAATGTGGATGATCATCAAGGACACCATGCTAAGTGAAAAGAAATCACAAAATCACAGATATTGTATGATTATACTTTTGTGAGTTACTTACAGGAATTAAGTCATAGAGGCTAAGGGTAGAATAGTGGTTGCCAGGGGCTGAAGGCATGTAAGAATGGGAGGTTATTGTATAATCAGAATAGAGTTTCCTTTTACAAGATGAAAAAAGTTATAGAGATCTGTGTTGGTAATAATAAATGTTATGTTATGTGTATTTTATCACAATAAAAGAAAATTATCAGAGAGGGATAACAGGAATTTGACTGACTGATTCACTTTACTGTTTTATTGATGAAGTTTTGACCCAGAAGTAAAGAGCCACATATGAGTAAAATGTAAATTATACCTACATTAGTCTTTTGGAAATTTCTATACCACTGGTGGTGTGTTAATGTAGTTTTATCTGATTGAAAGAGAAGATGGTAGCCAAGTAGGTGGAAGCCAAGTCCACTTGCCTTTGTCCCCAACTGAGATACTGGCTGATCTTTTGAAAAATAAACTAATCATTCGATAGGATCTTAGCTGATATGAAGTTTGGAGTCAAGAGGTACAGAAGATATTTCACAATAGACAGTAAAGAGATTTTAGAGGTTGAAAGGGAAGTATCCTGAGTGTGACTCCTGCAGCTGTGGAAAGCTTGGTCAGAGATAGCAGCTCTGCAGCTCCCTCCACTCTGAGGGCAGAGAACCCACAGACCCAGCCTGGGAGTTACTTGGATACATAAAGATGGGGAAATCCAGGCTGCACACACTCATATACACTGAGTAGCATACCAATAGCTGCATCAACAAATGTCAACCAGGATAGTGTCAGAGAGAGAGAGAGAGAGGGAGATGCTACCTACACCTGGATTAGGCAGAGACAGGCTGCAGCCAGCTGTGACTGTGAAAGACTTTTGGGTTTTTGCAGAGGTGGTGTATGAGGAACACTGGATACTGGCTTAGTGCTGCAGTGGGGGTACCCAGAGAGATATTTGAGAGGGGAGCTGAGGTGTACTGGGCAGGGACCCTATGCATAGCTGCCCTGCCAGCAAGAAGAAAGGATTGAGGGAGCGGTTTGCTCCTCCTGAGTGCATTGGGGCAGAGAGATCAGAAAGTTACACAGTAAGGGGATTCTCATCCCCCATCTGGCACAGCTAGCTCACCAAAGCCTGTGCAGAGTGCAGAGTGCAGAGTTTGGGACTGTGTCTGCTATAAGTGTAGTGGGCTGGGAAATGGACAGATGGGAGAGGAGAACCTGAGTTTATTTACAGCCAGACAGAGTGGCCTTCCCCACTGGGGATCGAATTTCTGAGAAAGGAAGAATGCACCCAGTCCCCTCCTGCAGGACTGCAAGCAGGAGAGGCTCAAGAACCCCCTGCAGGGTGCATATCTGCAAGAGGAAGACAGAAAGAGAAATGCCTAAAGGGCTGATTGTGTACTTCTCTCAGAGAAATAAAACACAGTGGTTCTTAGGTTCCTATTTCACTAAGGCCAGTGAAGCAGGGAGATAAGAAATTCTATAGCAGCAAGGAGGAATCAGGGTCCCACCCAGCCTCAGATAGCACAAAGAGCTGCCGTCAGCATCCAGCAGGAAATAGCTGACCTCTTATACAGATTGCCCCTTCCTTTGAAACAGACAGCTAATTCAGTAGAAACTATACATTACTTGAAATAAGCTGAGACAGACCAAGACAGATCATGCAGGGACAGGGGGAATGATTGTACAACTTTCCCAGAAGGTTGAACAATGCCTCCCAGGGGACACTCAGGGAATCCATACTCCCAATCACAATGGAAGCCCCCTCTAGAGGCAGGTGAAGGTGACTCAGGCGATGTTGCCAGAAGTTGGATGACCCAAGTCTGGAACCATGAGGAGATAAAAAACCAAAGGCAGATCCAGAAAGAGAACACAGAAGGCAAACACCAAACTCTGATGAGATGACACCACCTCATTCCTCTTTAGAATTTGAGTTATTTTTTTCTTTCACATAGCATTTTAATACCTCTTCCTTTGCATCAATTGCATTCTAACTAATTAATTCACTATTCTATGTCTTTTATTTCTTATTCTCTTCATTTAGAGTTTTATATTATTTTTACTTTATTTTTATTTGAAATCTCGTATTGCATGCTTCTCTTGCCTAACTTCATTTTGCTTTCTTCCTGCCCTTTCATATTTTCATTGTAAACCTTATTTCCCCCCCCAAAAATTGAAATCTTACGGAGCATCTTCTTGGATCCTAATGGCTTGAACGTAGGAACTAACCTCAAGGGAAAAAATTAAAAATATTAAAATACGTGGAAATTCAAAAACATGTTATTAAATAATGAAGGGGTCATCAACAGAGAAGTGAAAAAGTTTCTGGAAACAAATAAAAATGAATACACACAGCCCAAAACCTATGGGACACAGAGAAAGCAGTCCTGAGAGGGAAGTCCACAGCAATACAGGCCTACCTAAAAAAATAGAAATTTTTCAAATAAACAACCTAACCCTACATCTACAAGAATGAGAGGAACAAAAAACAAACAAAGCCCTGAGTGAGAAGAAGGAAGGAAATAATCAAGATCAGAGCATAATTAAATGACACTAAAAAAATAAAATTCAAAGGATCAATAAATTCAGGAGCTGATTCTTTGAAAAGATAAACAAAATTGACAAAGTTTTAAATGGACTAATTAAGAATAAAAGTGAGAGGAATCAAATAAATAAAATCAGAATGAAAGATAAGTTACACTCAATATCAATATCATGTATATACAAAGGATTGTATGAAATTACTATGAAGAACTATATGCAAAGAAGTTAGACAACCTGGGTGAAATGCACAAATTTCTAGAAATACACAATATTATAAAAGTAAATCAAGAAGTTGGAAGCCTAAATAGGATGATAATAACTAGTAAACTTGAAGCAATAATCAAAAAACTCCCCCCACACAGAAGCCCTGACCCTGATGGTTTCACAGCGAATTTTACCAAACATTCAATGAAGGACTAACTCCTGTCCTTCTCAAACTATTCCAAAAAATTCAATAAGAGGGAAGACTCCCAAACTCTTATGAGGCCCCTATCACCCTAATTCCAAAGCCAGGTAAAGACACATAAAGAAAAAAAACTGTAGGCTAATATATCTGAGGAACATAGATCCTAAAATACTCAATAAAATATTGGCAATCTAGATCCAGCAATACTTGAAAAAGATCATACACCATGATCAAGTAGAATTAATCTCAGGGATACAAGGGTGGTACAATATTCACAAACCGATAAATGTAATATATCACATAAACAAAATGAAGGTCAAAAAGATGATCACATCAATAGATGCTGAAGAAGTATTTGATAAAGTACACACACATTTATGATAAAAACACTCAACAAAGTGGGAGTAGAAGAAGCATACCTCAGCACAGTGCAAGCCACAAGCAAGAGACCTACAGTCAACATTATACTCAATGGTGAAAAAATAAAAGCTTTTCCCATAAGATAAGAAAAAAAAATAAGTCTGTCTACTTTCACCATGGTTATTCAACATAGCACTGGAAGTTCTAGCCAAGGCAATCAGACAAGAAAAATAAATTAAAGGCATCAAAATTGGAAAGGCAAAAGTAAAACTGTCATTATTTGCAGATGACATGATAGTGTACATAGAAAATCCTATAGTCTTCACCAAAAGATTAACAACCTATCAAGCGAATTAGGAAAAATAGCCAGAAAAAGTCAATATTCAGAAATTCATGGCATTTTTGTACACCAACAATAAAATATCATAAAGAGTAACTAAGAAAAAAATCCCATTTATTATAGCAACAAGAAAAAATAAGCACCTAGGAATAAATTTAACCATGGAGGTAATAGACCTGTACTTGGAAAATTATAGAATATTGAAAAAACAAGTTAAGGATGGTACAAATAAATGGAAGCATACAACATGTTCATAGGTTGGAATAATTGACATCATTCAAATCTCCATCTTCTACCTCTCTACTCCTCCCACTCCCCTGTTGCTAACCCCCCATGTGATCTCCATTTCTGTGTTTCTGTTCCTGTTCTAGTTTTTTGCTTAGTTTGCTTTTGTTTTAGGTATGGTTATTAATAATGGTGAGTTTGCTGTCTTTTTACTGTCATATTTTTTATCTTCTTTTTCTTAGATAAGTTCCTTTAACATTTCATATAATAAGGGCTTGGTGATGATGAACTCCTTTAACTTGACCTTATTTGAGAAGCGCTTTATCTTCCCTTCCATTCTAAATGACAGCTTTGCTGGATAGAGCAATCCTGGATGTAGGTCCTTGACTTTCATGACTTGGAATACTTCTTCCCAGCTCCTTCTTTCCTGTAAGGTCTCTTTTGAGAAATCAGCTGACAGTCTGATGGGAACTCCTTTGTAGGTGACTCTGCCTTTATCCCTTGCTGCTTCTAGAAAACAGACAGGGGTGGGCAAGAATAGTGTGGGAAAAGAAGCTAAAGAACTTATGAAACATGGGCATGAACTAAAGGGGGGAATGTGGGTTGGAGGGTGTGTGCAGGGTGGAGGGGAATGATGGGGGAGAAATGGGATAACTGTGATAGCATAACCAATAAAATATAATTAAAAAAAATTCCATCTTACCCAAAGCAATCCATAGACTCATTGCAATTCATATTAAAATACCAATGGAATAATTTGCAGGTCTACAGCAAATATTTCAAAAAATATAATGGAATCAAAAACAACCCCAAACAGTCTCAGCAATCTTGAGAAAGAAGAACAAAGTAGGAGAGATTGCAATGCCTGATATAAAACCATACTACAAGGCCACTGTAATCAAAACATTCTGGTACTGGCATAAGAACAGATGCATATATCAATGGAACAGGTAGAGAGCCCAGAAATAAACCAATGTCTCTGTAGTCAATCAATATTTGATAAAGGGAGCAGGAGCATACAATGAAGCAAAAATAGCCCCTTCAATAAATGGGAGAATTGGACTGGTGCATGCAAAAAAAAAAAAAAAAAAAAAAAAAAAAAAAAAAAAAAAAAAAAAAAAAAAAAAAAAAAAAAAAAAAAAAAAAAAAAAAAAAAAAAAAAAAAAAAAAA
>PVKU01008643.1:0-71273 GCA_004027475.1 Anoura caudifer | reverse complement strand
ACCTAATCGGGGCTCCCTTGTATGTTACTTCCTTTTTCTCCCTTGCTGCCTTTAAGATTCTCTCTTTGTCTTGGAATTTTGTCATTTTAATTATGATGTGTCTTGAAGTGGGCCTCTTCAGGTTCCTCTTGATTGGGACTCTCTGTGATTCCTGGATTTGTGTGACTTTTTCTCTCATCAAATTAGGGAAGTTTTCCATCATTACTTTTTCAAATAGGTTTTCTATTCCTTGCTTTTCTTCTCCCTCTGGTATCCCTATTATACAGATATTATTACATTTCATACTGTCTTGCATTTCTCTTAATCCCTCTTCATTCTTTCTAAGCCTCTTTTCCTTTTCTTGCTCCTTCTGGCTGATTTTTTCTACTTTGTCCTCCAACTCGCTGATGTGATCTTCTGCTTCATCAATTCTGCTTTTCATTCCTTCCACTGTGTTCTTCAGTTCAGAAATTGTATTTTTCATTTCCTCTTGGCCCTTGATGATAGTTTCTATTTCCTTTTTCATGTTGATATAGTTTGCAGTTAGCTCATCATAGCTTCCATGTAGTTTTTGGTAGCTCATTGAGAGCTCTTGGAGCTTCCTGACAACCATTGCTTTGAACTCAAAATTTGATAGTTGAGCTGCCTCCATTTCATTTAGCATTCTTTCTGGGGCTTCTTCCTTTTCTTTCATTTGGGGATTGTTTCTTTGTCTTCCCATTGTTTGTGAGACTCTTCTTGTCAGCCTCAGCTTCTTAAATTTGTTTGTTCTGGTTCCCTGGGTTTATGGTGTGAACTTCTGTGGTGGAATGCCTGTGAGATTCAGTGGTGCTATCTCCTTTGGGTATCCTGGTGTTCACTGCTTCCAGTGTCTCAGCTGTTGAAATGCCCCTTCTTTGGGGCCAACTCTGGTCTTTCCACAGTTCCAGGGTTTTTTTTGTTTTGTTTTGTTTTGTTTTGTTTTGTTTTTGTCTCACTCGTATGTGTTTAAAAAAAGAGAAAAGAGAAGGAAAGGAAAAAAGAAAAGAAGGAAAAGGAAATTAAAAAAATGAAAAGATAATAAAGCAAAGTAGAATGAAAAAGAAAAAAGAGAAAAAAGACAGGAAGAAGAGATAAGCTTGGAAAGAAAGGAAAAAGGAGTAAAACAAGAAAGAAGTATTGAGAAGTAAAAAGGAGTTGAGGGGTGAAAGAGATCAAAATAATTAAAAAGAGAAAAAGAAAAAAACCCACAAAAAAAATTTAAAAACCGAAAAACACCAAAACCGATAATTCTTGCTGCTTTCAATCTTGCCAAGCTGATTTTCCTGGCCTTGATGACTGCAGTGGCCGAAGGGTGACCATATTGTTTTTTTCCTTTTTCAGCACTCAGTTTTCTCTGGCCTGCTGTCCTCAGAGTTATCCCAAGATTCTCTGCCCAGGGCCCCAGGCGCCAACTGTGGTCGCATGCCTGCAAGTCCCGATGTTCCCTGAGTGTTCCTTGCACAGGTGCCAACTGTCCCACGAACATGGTTCAACCCCTACGGTGCCCAGTGGCTGCGCGCCGGGTCTCTCTGGGCATGCTAATGCGATGATCTCCATGCAGCTGTTTACAATGTCGCATGGGCGCAGACAAAAGTGCGCGCTCCAACTCTCAGTCTTCCCAGGGCTATGAGATCTCAACTCCTCTCTGTGAGACTTCAAGCAACCAGATTTATGCCAGCGCTGCCGAGTCCCTGCTTGGCTGTTCATGGAACGGTTGCTCCAGTTCCCTCCCTAGAGTCTTACAGCCAGCCCTGGCCGGTTTCTCAGCCCCCTCCCCCCCGCCCCGGTCTCCACGCCACCAAAGTACTCTCCTTACCATCCAGTTTTTCAATGTCCACTGCAATTTTCGATCATCTGTTTTCAAATATGCTGTTTTTGGTGTCTGTTTGCTGTGCTGCGTTGAAAAATGTCCCAGTTTAACACCTGTGTGAGGGGGGTAGAGGGATGTGCATCCTCTTACCGTGCCACCATCTTCTCTCTCTGATTCTTCTATATCATGGTGAAAAAAGTACACATGGTATAAGACACCATGTCTTTCATCATTTCCAAAATGAGTCCACAGTCCTGGATTTAAAAGCACTGCAAGAGCTGTTTGCTCAGAAACAGCCTGGTAGCAGACAAGTGATTCACGAAAGATTTAGAAGGTTTCAAATGATGCCTTTTAACCTTATCCAAGGAAAATGCACTGCATGACAGAAAGTAGACTTTTACTTCAATATTCAGTATGATATTCACAAGGTTGATTGATCCAAATCATGTCATAGTCTGCACATGCTTGTCTTAGTTGTGCTTCACTTTACTGCTTGAGAAAATACATGGGAGAAATCTCTACTATACTAGCTTATTGGCCTTCAAGGGCAAAATTGCCTATGCTAGCATTCACTCATTGGCTGACAGAAAATCATTTCAGTTGCTCAATCTATCTCCCACACTCTTTGGAATTGATGTTTATGAAGGATTCTTCTACAAAATGGTAAAAATACTATGTATCATAGAGACAATATTACTTTCAACTGCTCAGAAATGACACCATTGTCCTGGACTTAAATGTGCTGCAGGAGCTGTTTCCTCAGAAGGAGCGTGGCCAGAGACAGTTGATTCATGAGTGATTTGGAAGGCTTCCAACAATACCTTTTTCTCTAATTCAGGGAAAAGGCACAGGGTGATAGAAAGTGGACCTTTAGTTGTATATTCACTAGAATACTCACAAAGCTGTTTGCTCCAAACCACGCCCTATGTTGCACATGCTAGTCTTAGTTAGGCTTCACTTTTCTGCTTCTGAAAATATATAGGAGAAAATTTTACCTTAGTACCTTATTCTCCTTCCAAGTTCACATAGTCTATGCTAGTGCACACTCATTTGCTGGCGGAAAATCATGTGAGTAGAGCATTCTCTCTCACATGGTCTTCAGAATTCATATTTCAGAAAGATTCTTCTTCATAAGGATGAAAACAAAACCTACATGAGAGAACTTCTTTCACCTTCTCTGAAATGAGTCCATTGTCCTGGGCATTAAAACACTGAGAACTGTTGTTTGCTCAAAAATAGCTTTTCAGCTGACAGTTGATTCACGAGTGTTTTAGAACTGTTCAAAGAATTCTTTTGTATGTTACCCCAGGAAAATGCACTGGGAAACAGAATGTGGGCCTATAGTTGGATATTCTTTTGGACATTCACAAAGTTATTAGTGCTCAATCACATCGTGCAATGCACAAGCCTGTCTTAGTTTTTTTCCTTTTGGAGAAAATACAAAGAAGAAAAGGACATCTATCAGATTATTCTCCTTCGAAAATACAGTCTATGCTAGCGTTCACACATTTGCTGACAGAAAATCATATCAGTAGATCATTTTCTCTCAAACAGTCTTCAGAATTGTTATTTCTAAATGATTCTTCTACATAATGGTGAAAAAAGTAGGTATGGTATAAGACACAATTTCTTTCGTCATTTCTAAAGAGAATCCATAGACCTGCACTTAAAAGCACTGCAATAGCTGTTCACTCGGGAGCAGCTTCATAGGAAACAATCAATTCATGAATGATTTGGAAGGGTTCAAACAATGCATTTTTACTTTCTCCAAGGACAATGCACTTCCTCAAAAAAGTGCACCCCTACTTGGATAATCACTATGATATTCACAAGGCTGTTTGTTCCAAATCACCTCATAGGCTGTACATGCTTGTGTTACTGGTGCTTCACTTTTCTACTTGTGAAAAAAAACAAAGGAGAAGACTCCACCATATTAGGTTATTGTCCTTCAGGATCAAATTGTCTATTGGCATGTTCACATATTGCCTGACAGATAATCATTTCAGTTGCTCAATTTCTCCCCACTCTCTTCGGATTTGACCTTTTTGAGTGCTTCTTCTACCAAAGGTGAAAAGAATACATATCATAAGGACAGCATTTCTTTCAACATCTGATGAAGGAGTACATTGTCCAAGGCTTAAAAACACTGAGCAATGGTGTTTGCTCAGAAACAGCTTTTCACGTGAAGATGATTCAGGAGTGCTTTGGAAGAGTTCAAAGAATTCTTTGTCTGTTATCCCAGGAACATGCACTGGGCAACAGAATGTAGGCCTTTAGTTGGATATTCTTTTGGACATTCACAAAGCTGTTAGTCCTCAATCATGTCGTAGGTTCCACATACTTGCCTTAGTTTGAGTTTGTTTTCTGTTATAGAAAATGCAAATGAGAAAAGTACATCATAGCAGCTTATTCTCCTTCAAAAATCAGTCTATGCTAGCATTCATGCATTTGCTGTCAGAAAATCATGTCAGTAGCTCATTCTCTCTCAAACAGTCTTGAGAATTGTTTTTTCTGAAAGATTTTTCTAGATAATGCTGAAAAAAGTAGATGTGGTATAAGACACAATTTCTTTCATCATTTCTAAAGAGAATCCATAGACCTGCACTTAAAAGCACTGCAATAGCTGTTTACTCGGGAGCAGCTGTGTAGGAGACAATCGATTCACGAATGATTTGGATGGGTTCACACAATGCGATTTACTTTCTCCAAGGACAATGCACTTCCTCCAAAAAGTGCACCCCTACTTGGATAATCACTATGATATTCACAAGGCTGTTTGTTCCAAATCACCTCATAGGCTGTACATGCTTGTGTTACTGGTGCTTTACTTTTCTACTTGAGAAAAATCAAAGGAGAAGACTCCACCATTTAGGTTATTGTCCTTCAGGATCAAATTGTCTATTCGCACATTCACTCATTGCCTGACAGAAATTCAATTCAGTTGCTCATTCTATCTCCCACTCCCTTCAGATTAGATCTTTTTGAGTGCTTCTTCTACAAAAGGTGAAAAGAGCACATATCATAAGGACAGCATTTCTTTGAACTTCTGTGAAAGGAGTACATTGTCCAAGGTTTAAAAACACTGAGCAACGGTGTTTGCTCAGAAACAGCTTTTCACGTGAACTTGATTTGCGAGTGCTTTGGAAGAGTTCAAAGAATTCTTTGTCTGTTATCCCAGGAACATGCACTGGGCAACAGAATGTGGGCCTTTAGTTGGATATTCTTTTGGACATTCACAAAGCTGTTAGTTCTCAATCATGTTGTAGGTGCCACTTGCTTGCCTTAGTTTGAGTTCATTTTCTGTTGGAGAAAATACCACGGAGAAAAGTACATCAAAGCAGCCTATTCTCCTTCGAAAATCACAGTCTATGCTAGCATTCACACATTTGCTGACAGAACATTATGTCAGTAGCTCATTCTCCCTCAAGCAGTCTTGAGAAATGTTATTTCTGAATGATTCCTCTACATAATGCTGAAGAAAGTCAGTATGGTATAAGACACCATTTCTTTCATCATTTCTAAAGTGAATCCACAGTCCTGCCTGAAAAAGGACTGCAATAGCTGATTACTCTGGATCAGCTTGGTAGGAGACAACTGATTCACGAATGATTTGGAAGGTTTCAAACAATGTTTTTTACTTTATCCAAGGACAATGTACTGTGTCACTGAAGTCATCTTTACTTGGTTAACCACTATGATATTCACAAGGCTGCTTGTTCCAAATCACCTCATAGGATGTACATGGTTGTGTTACTGGTGCTTCAATTTTCTGCTTGAGAAAAAACACAGGAGAAAACGCTGCCATAGTAGGTTATTTTCCTTTAGGATGAAATTGTCTATTGGGACGTTCACTCATTGCCTGACAGAAAATCATTTCAGTTGCTCAACCTATCTCCCACTCCCTTCGGATTTGACCTTTCTGAGTGATTCTTCTACAAAAGAGTGAAAAGAGTACATATCCTACAAACAGCATTTCTTTCAACTTCTCTGAAAGGAGTACATTGTCCAAGGCTGAAAAACACCGAGAAATGATGTTTGCTCAGAAACAGCTTTTCACGTGACAGTTGATTCATGAGTGCTTTGGAAGAGTTCAAAGAATTCTTTTGTATGTTATCCCAGGAACATGCACTGGGCAACAGCATGTGGTCCATTCATTGGATATTCTTTTCAACATTCACAAAGTTGTTAGTTCTCAATCATGTTGTAGGTTCCACATACTTGCCTTAGTTTGAGTTCGTTTTCTGTGAGGGAAAATACCATGGAGAAAAATGCATCACAGCAGCCTATTCTGCTTTGAAAATCACAGTCTATGCTAGCATTCACACATTTGCTGACAGAACATTATGTCAGTAGCTCATTCTCTCTCAAACAGTCTTGAGAAATGTTATTTCTGAATGATTGTTCTACATAATGCTGAAAAAAGTCAGTATGGTATAAGATCCCATTTCTTTCATCATTTCTAAAGTGAGTCCACAGTCCTGCACGTAAAAGCGCTGCAATAGCTGTTTACTCTGGAGCAGCTTGGTAGGAGACAATCGATTTGTAGAGGAAAAGTCAAATAGGTTAAGGTGACCCAGAGGAGGGACCGGGAACTAGGAAAGTTTGTTTAGGTTACTTAGATGATGCCAGCCAGCTGTTGGATTTCAGCCAGGCAGTCATACTTCTGTTTCGGCTTTTGTACAACTCAGCTTCAGATTATGATTCTTCAAGGCTAACTCCCATCTGCACATAGCAGCTAACTCCCACTTTGGCTCCAGAGCACCTAGCTTCAGATAAGGACACTTCAAGGCTAGAGTTATTTTAATTATTTTTGCATCAGCTTCTGTACCTCCTGCTTTTGCTACGTAGGGAGGGGTGTCCAGAAAGCAATAAAAGCCCTGCTCAGCCAAGGCTCAGGGCTCAGAATTTGGGGTCTGTACTCCTCTGGGCCCGTGCACGTTAATAAAGGGTCGTGCTCCACCATCCAACTGCGTGTTGAGTCGTTTCCTTCCATAACAGATTCGCGAATGATTTGGGAGGTTTCAAACAATGCTTTTTTAGTTTATCCAAGGACAATGTACTGCGTCACAGAAGTCACCTTTACTTGGTTAACCACTATGATATTCACAAGGCTGCTTGTTCCAAATCACCTCGTAGGATGTACATGGTTGTGTTACTGGTGCTTCAATTTTCTGCTTGAGAAAAAACACAGGAGAAAACACTACCATAGTAGGTTATTTTCCTTTAGGATCAAATTGTCTTTTGTCATGTTCACTCATTGCCTGACACAAAATCATTTTGGTTGCTCAATCTATCTCCCACTCTCTTCGGATTTGATCTTTTTGAATGATTCTGCTACAAAGGGTGAAAAGAGTACATATCATATAGACAGCATTTCTTTCAACTTCTGTGAAAGGAGTACATTGTCCAAGGCTTAAAAACACCAAGAAAAGGATATTGCTCAGAAACAGCTTTTCATGTAACAGTTGATTCACGGGTGGTTTAAGAGAGTTCACAGAATTCTTTTGTATGTTATCCCAGGAACATGCACTGTGCAACAGAATGTGGGCCTTTAGTTGGATATTCTTTTGGACATTCACAAAGCTGTTAGTTCTCAATCATGTCGTAGGTTCCACATACTTGCCTTAGTTTGAGTTCCTTTTCTGTTGTAGAAAATATAAAGGAGAAAAGTACATCATAGAAGGTGATTGTCCTTCGAAAATCACAGTCTATGCTAGCGTTCACACATTTGCTGACAGAAAATCATGTCTGTAGTCATTCTCTTTGTCTTCAGAATTATTATTTCTGTACGATTCTTCTACATAATGCTGAAAAAAGTAGGTATGGTATAAGTCACCATTTCTTTCATCATTTCTAAAGTGAGTCCACACTGCTGCACTTAAAAGCACTGCAATAGCTGTTTATGCGGGAGCAGCTTGGTAGGAAACAATCGACTCATGAATGATTTGGAAGGTTTCAAACAATGCTTTTTTACTTTATCCAAGGACAATGCACTGCGTAGCAGAAGTGCACCTTTACCTCGATAATCACTATTATACTCACAAGGCTCTTTTTTCCAAATCACCTTGTAGGCTGTACATGCTTGTGTTAGTGTACAGTAGGTGCTCTACTTTTCTGCTTGAGAAAAAACACAGAAGAATCCTCTATCATAGTAGCTTATTATCCTTCAGGAGCAGATTGTCTATGCTCACTTTCACTGATTTGCTCACTGGAAATCATTTTAGTTTCTCAATCTAACTCCCACGCTCTTCGGAATTTATTATTTTTAATGATTATTCTACAAAATGTTGAAAAGTGTACATATCATATAGACTGTATTTCGTTCAACTTCTCCAAAATGAGTGCATTGACCTGGGTTTAAAAACACCGAGAAAATGTGTTTGCTGAGAAACAGCTTTTCATATGACAGTTGATTTAAGAGTGTTTTGGAGGAATTTAAAGAGCTCTTTATACATTGTCCCAGGAGAATACACTGGGTAATGGAAAGGGGGCCGTTAGTTAGCTATTCGTTTCGACATTCACAAAGCTGTTAATTCTCAATCACGCCGTAGGCTCTACATGCTTGTCATAGTTCCAGTTCATTTTCTGAGAAAATACACAGGACAACACTTACACTACAGCATCTTATTCCTCTTCAAAGATCTCATAGTGTATGCTAGCACTCAATCATTTGCTGATGGAAAATAATGCTAGTACCTCATTGTTTACTTGTCAGTATTCAGAAATATAGTTCAGATGATTATTCCACAAAATGGTGAAAGAGAGTACATATTATACAAGACAACATTTCTTTCATCTATTCACAAGTGGGTCCATAGTCCTAGACTTTAAAGTACTGCAAAAACTGTTCCCTCAGAAACAGTTTAATGGAGACAGTTGATTCACGAGTGATTCATAAGTTTTCAAACAATAATATTTTTTCTTCTTTAAGGGAAATGAACTGGGGTACAGAAAGTGGACCTTTACTTGCATATTCACTATTGCATTCGTAAAGCTCTTTGTTCCAAATCACGTTGTAGGCTGAACATGCTTGTCTCAGTTGTGCTTCACTTTTCTACTTGAGAAAATTCATAGGACAAAACTCTCCCATGGTTGCAAAATCTCCTTCAAAGATCACATCTTCTATGCTAGCATTCACACATTTGCTGACAGAAAATCATGTCAGTAGCTCATTCTCTCTCACACAGACTTCAGAATTGTTATTTCTGAATGATTCTTCTACATAATGGTGTAAAAAGTACATATGGTATAAGACACCATTTCTTACATCATTTCTAAAGTGAGTCCACAGTCCTGCACTTAAAAGTACTGCAATAGCTGTTTACTCAAGAACAGCTTTGTTGGAGACAAACAATTCACGAATGATTTGGAAGGTTTCAAACAATGCTTTTTTACTTTATCCAAGGACAATGCACTGCCTCAAAAAGTGCACCCCTACTTGGATAATCACCATGATATTCACAAGGCTGTTTGTTCTAAATCACCTCCTAGGCTGTACATGCTTGTGTTACTGGTGCTTCAGTTTTCTGCTTGAGAATGTACATAGGAGAAAATGCTACCATAGTAGCTTATTGTCCTTCAGGATCAAATTGTCTATTCTCATGTTCACTCATGGCCTGACAGAAAATCATTTCAGTTATTCAATCTATCTCCCATACTCTTTGGAATTGATCTTTTTGAATGAGTCTTCTACAAAATGGTGAAGAGAGTACATATCATGTAGACAGTATTTCTTTCAACTTGTGTGCAATGAGTCCATTCTCCTGGCCTTAAATGTTCTCCAATAGCTGTTTGCTCCAAAACAGCTTGGTAGAGACAATTGTTTCACAAGTGGTTTGGAAGGCTTTAAACAATACCTGTTTATCTCATTCAAGGAAAATGCACTGGGTGATAGAAAGTGGACCTTCAGTTGTACATTCACTAGTACATTCACCAAGGACAGTGCATTGTGTCATAGAAGTGCACCTTTACTTGGATATCCACTATGAAATTCACAAGGATGTTTGTTCCAAACCATGTCGGAGGCTGCACATGCTTGTCTTAACTGAGCTTCACTTTCTGCTTCTGAAAATATACAGGAGGAAATTTTACCATAGAGCCATATTCTCCTTCAAAGTTCACACAGTCTATGCTAGTGTATGCTCTTTTGCTGATGGAAAATCAGATGAGTAGAGCATTCTCTCTCACACGGTGTTCAGAATTAATATTTCAGAATGATTTTTCTGCATAAGGGTGTTAGGAATACCTATAAGACAGCATTTCTTTCAACTTCTCTGAAATGAGTCCATTGACCTGGGCTTAAAAACACCAAGAAATGGTGTTTGCTCAGAAACAGCTTTTCAGGTGACAGTTGATTCACAAGTTCTTTGGAAGTGTTCAAAGAATTCTTTTGTATGTTACCCCAGGAAAATACACTGGGCAACAGAATGTGGGCCTGTAGTTCGATATTCTTTTGGACATTCAAAAAGCTGTTAATTCTCCACCATGTCGTAGGCTGTACATGCTTGTCTTAGTTCGAGTTCGTTTTCTGTTTGATAAAATACAAAGAAGAAAACTACATCATAGCAGCTTATTCTGCTTCAAAGATCTCATAATCTATGGTAGCGGTTACTCATTTGCTGATGGAAAATAATGCCAGTACCTCATTCTTTTTTTTCCAGGGTGTAACATGATCATAGTTTCCTTAAAATTTTTTATTTCTTATTTTATTTATTTTTAATTATATTTTTTGATTATGTTATTACTGTTGTCTCATTTCTCCCCCATCATTTCCCTCCATCCTTCACACCCCCTTCCACCCACATTCCCCTCTTTAGTTCATGTTTCTGTTCCATAAGTGCTTTAGCTTCTGTTTTTTCCACACTATACTTGCCCACTCCCTGTCTATTTTCTACCCACTGTCAATGCTACTTATTCTGTGTATCTTTTCTCCCTCTCTCCCCCTCACACTCCCCTGTTGCAAACCCTCCATGTGGTGTCCAATGCTGTGTTTCTGCTCTTGGTTTAGTTTTTTGCTTAGTTTGCTTTTGTTTTAGGTGTGGTTGTTAATATCTGTGAGTTTGCTGTCTTTTTACTGTCCTGTTTTTTATCTTATTTTTCTTAGATAAGTCCCTTTAACATTTCATATCATAAGGGCTTGGTGATGATGAACTCCTTTAACTTGACCTTATCTGAGAAGCACTTTATCTTCCCTTCCATTCTAAATGACAGCTTTGCTGGATAGAGCAATCTTGGATATATGTCCTTGACTTTCATGACTTGGAATACCTCTTTCCAGCCCGTTCTTGCCTGTAAGGTCTCTTTTGAGAAATTCTCTGACAGTCTGATGGGAACTCCTTTGTAGGAGACTCTGCCTTTATCCCTTGCTGCTTCTAGAATTCTCTCCCTCATTTTACTTTTGGCTAATGTAATTATGATGTGCCTTGGTGTGTTCCTCCTTGAGTCCACCTTATTTGGGACTCTCTGAGCTTCCTGGACTTCCTGGAAGTCTATTTCCTTTGCCACATTGGGGAAGTTCTCCTTTATCATTTGTTCAAATAAGTTTTCATTTGTTGATCTTCCTCTTTCCCTTCTGGTATCCCTATAATTTGGATGTTGGGATGTTTCAAGATGTCCTGGAGGTTCCCAAGCTTCTCCTCATTTTTTTGAATTTTTGATTCTTCATTCTTTTCTGTTTGGTTGTTTCTTTCTTCCCTCTGGTCCACTCCACTGATTTGAGTCCCAGTTATCTTCCCATTACTATTGGTTCCCTGTGCGTTTTTCTTCATTTCACTTATTGTAGCCTCCATTTGTTCCTCTAAATGCGACCAACATCAACCAATTCTGTGAGCTTCCTAATCACCAGAGCTTTGAATTGTGCATCTGATAGGTTGGCTACCAGTGCTATGATCTCTACATCTGATAGGTTGACCACCTCCTGGTTGCTCAGATGAGTTAGCTCCAGGGCCCTGGTCTGTTCTACCTTTGGAGCCATCCTTGGCTTTGGTTTTTTTGTTTTTGTCTGGTCGCAGCTGCTACATAGTGAGGGGCGGAGCCTTGGGTGTTCACCAGGGCGGGGCAGCCCAGTCGCTGGGTTGTGATGCTGGATGTGGGGGCGGGTACGAGAGGAAACAATGGTGCTTGCTCCATGCTCTTTGGTGGATCCCAGTCCCTTCAGCCTCTTTCCCCTATCAAATTGGATCCTTCTGGTGGTGATTTCCATGTGGGTGGGCCTGTGCATGCTTCAGCACCCTATGTGTCTCCCCAAGGAACTCTCCTGTGAGGCTGGGACTCCCTCGCGGCACTTCAGCTCCTACAAGTATTTTCAGTAGGTGTTTTAGGCTTCACTTCCCAGCACTGGGGCCCTGCCTTGCTGCCTGTTTTCACCTGGTTTATCTGTGTGCAAATGTGTGTCCACGGTCTGCCACCCTGTGCGCCCCACTTGGCCTCCTCCCATTGGGGAACACCACCACCTTTGTGCCTGGAGTGACTGTGCACTGGGACCTCCACTGGCTTATCCTGACACCCCTGGCCACTGACTCCACCCCTCTTACCAGTCTGGGTGAATCGGTGTTGTCAGACTCCCACACAATTCAATTTTCTCTCTGTCCTCTTTGGGTTTTTTTTTTTTTGGTTCCATATTTTTGTTGTTGTTAATCTTGGTTGTGAGAGAAAACCTCACAACATGCTCTTGGGAGAACCCCTCACCGCGAGGCTCCCGGCCATCTCCTATGCCAGGAGCTGGACCTTGGAGAGCACTCTCCACAGGGTCATGCCTGAAGGGGACAAGTTCATGCCCCACCCACTTGCTTCAGGGTAGGTGCACCATAACCTCATGGGGTTGCGTGGTCCCAACAACCACTGGAGGCCCACAGTTCTCCAAGCACGCCGGTCCTCACTCCCAGGACAGAGGGTCAGCATTCACCCAGGTTTGCCAGGCAGTTGTTTGGGCCGCCCCAACCCGTGCCTTGCACGCAATGTCCTACATGTGCGCAGGGTCTCCTCTCATCCCACCTCCAGGCATCATTCTGTGGGAGGGAGTCATTCCGGTACCGTACCACCACCTTCTGGCTCCCCAAGGCGGGAAGCGCCCTGCCCACAGGTGCCCTGGGCCGGCCTTCATGTGGTCAAGGGCCGGCCCCCCAGGCACCTAGGAGGCTGGTGGAGAGTCGGACAGAGACTTGGCCACCGCCCAGGAGGTACAGGGGCCCCCAGGCCTAACGTGGGCTCTTGAGGCTCCAGGAGGCCTCCTCTTCCAACTATGGCCATACCACCCTGAACACGCCCAATCTCGTCTCATCTCGGAAGCTAAGCAGGGTCGGGTTTGGTTAGTACTTGCATGGGATTCTGCCTGGGAATACCGGGTGCTGTAGGCTTTTCCTGATTTTTTCTTTTCCTGCACCCGAGCTTTGCACTTCACCTGGCAGGGCTTCGATCCACCAGTGGGCGGTGGCGTGTCATCCTTCCATCTACCTACCTGCTCTTGGGAGAGCCCCCCACCTCAAGGCTCTCCCGCCCTATCCTACCGCAGGGGCCTGTCCTGGGAGAGCACTCCCCAAAGTGCCACACCCTGAAGGGGACAAGGTTGAGCCCCACCCACTCACATCAGGGTGGATGCACCTGGCCCTCTTAGTGTCCCATGGCCCCAATACCCACTGGAGGCTCATGGTTCTCCCAGCATGCCGGTCCCCATCCCCAGGACAGAGGGTCAGCGTTCACCCAGGTTTGCCAGGCAGACGCATGGGCCACCCCAACTCCTTGCCCAGCCGGCGGGGACCCAGGCATCCAATGGGTCATCCCTCATCCCACCTCTGGGCATCCTTCCATTGGCGCTGGCACTCTCCGGTCACTGCCTGGCACCCTTCAGGCTCTCTGCAGTGGGAAAGCCACCCTGCCACCAGGTGACATAGGATGGCCTTCACGTGGTGAAGGTGTGGCTGGCCGGCACCTGGAAGGATCGCAGAGAGATCCACGGAGACATGGAGGCCGCCTAGCCCATCTATTGCCATAGCACCACCCTGAATGTGCCCGATCTCGTCTGATCTCAGAAGCTAAGCAGGGTCGGGTATGGTTAGGTGGGAGACTGCCTGGGAATACCAGGTTCCAAAGGCTTTTTGTGCTTTTTCCTTTTCCCACGCTCAGGTTTTGGACCACACCTGGCCTGGCATGGGTACACCCGGGGGCGGAGGCGGTGCATCCCTCCACCCACCTACCTGCTCTTGGGCAAACCCCTCACCTTGAGACACCCCCGGACCTCTCCTACTCCTGGGGCCAGTTGTAGAACACTCCTCAAAGGGCCATGCCCCAAGGTGGATAAGGTCAAGCCTCACCCAGTCTCCTTATGCTGGGGGCACCCGCACCTTCTCAGGTCATGTGTCCCCAACACCCACCATGGGCTCACCATTGTCCCAGCAAACCAGTACCCACCCCGAGGACAGAGGGTCAGCATTTGCTAAGGTTCCCCAGGCAGCCGCCCCAACCGCCCTGTATGTATGCCCAGCATCCGGGACATGGGTGGGTGTCCTTAGAGTCACCCCTCATCCCACCTAAGGGTGACCTTCCATGGGCAGGGACCTTGCGGAACCACCTGGCCACACTCAGGCTCCTCAGGGCGGGAAGTTTGCCCTGCAGACAGTGACCTGGGTCAGCCTTCACCTGGTGAAGGGGTGGAACACCTGGCACCTGGGAGACTTGTGAAGAGCCCAACGGAGACACAGGTGCGGCCTGGGTAGTAGAGGGGCCTGGAGGCCCGGCAAAGGCTCTTGGGGCTCCCGGAGGCCCCCTCTCCCATCTACATCTATATCACCCTTAACGCACCAGATCTCATCTGATCTCGTAAACTGAGCAGCCTCAGACCTGGTTAGTACTTGGATGAGAGACAACCCGGAACACTGGGTGATACACACTTTTCCTGCTTTTTCTTTTTCCCACACTCAGGCTTCGGACTAGGCCTGGCAGGGGCCTCCGGCGGGCGGGAGGCAGAGGGATGGCTTGCTCTGGAGAGAAGCCCTGGCACCGCCCCTCTGCCACCCTCACATCCCCAGAGCCCACTGGCCTCAGGCGATGCCCATAGTCTGCCCAGGGGCATGGCCTACCCACTGGCCTCAGGGTAGGAGCCCCTGGTCCCATGTTCCCACAGGAATCCGGAAGCCCTGAGGCCCCAACATCCACGGAAGGCCCGCCAACGCCCAGGATCTGTGGTCCACAGGCTCCAGGCTGGAGGGCTAGTGTTCGCCCAGGTATGCACGGTGCCACAGAGGCCACAATGAATGGGTCACAACTGCGCGAGGACCCAGGCGTCCTCAGTTTAGACCATCCTATCGCCTCCGGGTGTCGTTCCATCCACGCATGCACAAGCACCACTGTCCTGCCCACTTGGGCTCCCCGTGGTAGATAGCCCACCCTGCCAACAGGTGCCCTGGGGTGGCCTTCACGTTGTGAAGGGGCGGCCCGCTGAGAACCTGGGGCACTTCCAGACAGAAGGACAGAGACCCAGACGCTGCCCGGAACCAAGAGGTGCCTGGATGCCAGTCGTGGGATCTTGAGCTTCCCAGGGGCCACCTCTCCTGTCTGTGGCCCCACCACCCTGAAAGCACCTGATCTCCTCTCATCTCTGAAGTTAAGGAGGGTCAGGCCTACTTAGTACTTGCATGGGAGACTGCCTGAAAGACCCGGTGCTATAGGCTTTTCCTGCTGTTTGGTTTTCCCGCGCCCGGGCTTTGGACCTCACTTAGACTGCATCAATCTGCTGGTGGGCGGAGACGAGGCAACCCTCTATCTAACTACCTGCTGTTGAGAGAAACCCTCAGCGGGAGGCACTCCTGGCCATCTCCTACACCAGTGTCAGGTCCTGGGAGAGCACGCCCCACAGGGATACGCACCAAAGGGGACAATGTTGAGCCACACACACTCACCTCAGCGTGGGTGCACCCACCCCTCATGGAGTCTCAGGACCCCGATACCCACCCGGAGGTCCGTGGTTCACTGAGCATGCTAGTATCTACCTGCAGGACAGAGCGCCAATGTTCTTCCAGATTCCCCAGGCAGTCACCCCTGCCGCCCCAAACCTGTGCCCTGCTGCAGGGACCCGGGCATCCCCAGGGTCACCCCTCATCCCACCTCCAATCATCCTTCCATGGCAGTGGACCCTTTCTATACCCCACTGCCCCCTTCAGGCTCCCTGGGGCGGGAAGCGCGCTTCCCACAAGTGACCTGGGCCATCCTTCAGGTTGTGAAGGGATGGCACCCAGGGCATCTTGGAGGCTCGCAGAGAGTGAACGGTGACCCGGGCGCCACCCCAGAGGGAGAGGGGCCTGGAGGATGGGCGCAGGCTCTTGAGGCTCCCGGAAGCCACCTCTCTCAGCTAAGGCTATATCACTGGGATCTGGCACAATGTCTTCTGATCTTGGAAGCTGAGAAGGGTCAGGCATGGTTAGTACTTGGATGGGAGACAACCTGGAATACTGGGTGATGTGGACTTTTCCTGCTTTTTCTTTTTCCTGCACCCAGGCTTTGGACTAGGCCTGGCAGGGGACTCCGGCGGGTGGGGGTCAGAGGGATGGCTTGTTCCCAGTCATCTGCTCTGGGAAGAAGCCCTGTTCCCACCCCTCTGCCATCCTCAGGTCCCCAGAGCCCACTGGCCTCAGGCGATGCCCATAGTCTGTCCAGGGGCGTGGCCCACCCACGGTCCTCAGGGTGGGAGCCCCTGGTCCCACGTTCCCACAAGAATCCCGAGGCCCTGAGGCCCCAACACCCATGGAAGGCCCGCCAATGCCCAGGCGCTGTAGTTCACAACCTCCAGGCTGGAGGGCCACCATTCGCCCAGGTACTCCCGGCGCGACGGAGGCCGCACCAAACGGGTCACCTACGCAGGGACCCGAGCATCATCAGTGCTGCCCCTGGTCCCACCACCAGGCTTCCTTCCGTGGGTGCTGGAGCACGCGGGCCGACGCCCGCCCCCCTTCCAGCTCCCCATGGCGGGAGGCCTTCCCTGCCTACAGATGTCCTGGGCAGGCCTTCGCCTGGTGAAGAGGTGACCCACCCAGCACCTGGGAGACTCCGGGAGAGCCTTACCGTGATATGGGGATCACCGGGGAGGGAGAGGCTCCTGGAGGCCGCTTCTCCCGACCACAGTCATGTCACCCTGAACGCCCCCGATCTTGTCTGATCTCGGAAGCTAAGCAGGGATGGGCCTGGTTAGTACTTGGATGGGAGACAGCCTGGGAACACCTGGTGGTGTTGGCTTTTCCTGCTTTTTTGTTTTCCCTTGCCCAGGTTTCAGATCACGCCTGCGTGGGGCCTGTGGTGGGCTGGGCGGGGTGGGGGGCAGGGGGCATGGACCAATGGCTTAATTCCTGCCAGCTGCTCAGCAGAGAAGACGCGGCCCCGCCCCCCTGCCATCCTCCTGTGGCCAGTTGGGACTGGTCTCAGACCATGCTCAGAGCCCGTCAGGGGGCGTGGCCCACCCACCAGACTCAATGGGCGACCCTGACCGCCATCCCCCCAAGGATCTGGAGGCCCCGACACCCACGTAAGGCCTGCGGATGCCCAGGCACGGTGACCCCCAGCCCAGAGGCCGGATGGCCAGCCTTTGCCCAGGAATGCCCCATGCGACCAAGGCTGCACCGATCCGGTCAGAATGGCACTGGGACTCGGGCATCGTCAGTTTGGCTCTCCATCCGGCCTCCGGGCATCGTTTTATGGGTGCCAGCGTGCCAGGGCCACCACCTGGCCGACTTGGGCTCCCCATGGTGGGAAGCCTGCCCTGACCATAGCTGCGCTAGGCCGGCTTTCACCAGGTGAAGGAGCGGAACGCTGAGAATCCAGGAGACTCTTGGACACCCGGACAGAGACACGTGCGCTGCCTGGGAGGGGCTGGGGCCCAGAGGTCAGGCGTGGGCTCTTGAGGCTCCCGAAGTCCGCCTGTCTGGTCTATGGCCCAACCACCCTGAAAGAGCCCGATCTCGTCTGACCTCGAAAGGTAAGCATGGTTGCGCCTGGTTAATCCTTGCCTGGAGACCACCTGGGAATGCCGGGTGCTGAAGGCTCTTACTGCTTTTTCCTTTACCCATGCCCCGGCTTTGGATCCCTCCTAGCCCGGCATCGATCCACTGGTGGGCAGAGGCATGGCAACCTCCCAACTACTTACCTGCTCTTGGGAGAATACCTCACTCTGAGGCACTCCCGGCTATCTCCTACACCAGGGGCAGGTCCTGGGAGAGCACTCTCCACAGGGACATGCACCGAAGGGGGCAAGTTCAAGCCCCACATAGTCGTGTCAGAGTGGGTGCACCCACACCTCATAGAGTTGAGTGGCTCCGATACCCACCAGTGGCCTGCGGTTCTCCCAGCATGCTGGTCCCTGCCCTCAGGACAGAGGGCCAGGGTTCACCCAGTTTCACCAGGCAGTTGCCATAGTCACCTGGAACCCGTGCCCTGTGCACAGGATCCCAGGCTTCCCCTCATCCTGCCTCTGGGCGTCCTTCCATTGGCACTGGCGCTCTCTGGACACCACCTAGCACCCTTTAGGCTCCGCTCAGCGAGAAGCCTGGCCTGCAGACAAGTGCCCTGGGCCGGCTTTGAGGTGGTAAAGTGGTGGCTTCCTGGGCACCTAGGAGACTCACAGTGAGCAGAATGAAGACCCGGTTTCCACCCAGGAGGGACACGGTCCAGGAGGCCATTCGCTGGCTCTTGAGGCTCCTGGAGGCCACTTCTCCCATTTTTGTCCATACCACCCTGAACCAGCCAGGTCTCATCTAATATTAGAAGATAAGCAGGGTCAGGCCTGGTTAGTACTTGGATGGGAGACTGCCTGGGAATACTGGGTGATGTAGCCTTTTCCTGCTTTTCACTTTTTCCACACCCAGGCTTGGGACCTCGCCTGGCCAGGCATCAGTCCACCGGTGTTCGGAGGCATGGCATGCTTCCATCTACCTACCTCCTCTTGGGAGAACCCCTCACCCCAAGGCTCTCCTGGCGGTCTCCTGAACATGGGGCTGGTGGTGGGAGAGCACTCACCACAGGGCCACACAGGGAAGGGGACAAGGTCAAGCCCCACTGATTCACCTCCGGAGGGTGCACCCATCCCTCATGTGGTCTCATGGCCCTGACACCCAGCGGAGGCCTAGGGTTCTCCCAGCACACTGGTCCCATTTTCAACATGCCAATTTTCCCCTACGGTATCCCAACTTCTGGAAACATCTAATGAGATCATGACCTCACCCTCCAGCAGCACATTGTCTGCCCATATGAAAGTGTAAGGCACAATCAGAGACACTCCAGAAGGTGAAAATAGGAAAATACCACCCCCAGGACCCAGCTAGGTCCCAAAAGAAGTCCCACAATTCCCGCCCATGGGAACACACTAAGGGGAGTCTGGGTGACCCCAAGGAGAAGAGCCAAAATACTAGGGACACTTACCCTCACATAGCCACAGGATTCTGTCTAATCCTTCCAGGGTGGCTAAAGTCTTCACAGGGGTCTTCTGGGAAATCTCTGGAGCAGAGCCTGTCTCTGCTGGTCTTCTTGGCTGCAGGACAAACCATGGTGAGTGAAAGTCAGTCCACTCCTTGTCTTCATTAGAGACAAAACTTTCTGTGGCCCAGGACCGGACTATCTTCCCATGTGAGCCAGAGACTGATGTTAGGTGCCTTTGCCACACTGGCCTGTCCATCAACTCAGAACAACCTCCCCTCTCTTTTCCAGGGAGACCTCCAGGATTGTCCATAAATGACTTTTGTTCCGCACAGTGGCTGCTCTGCCAGTCCTTCTAGGGGTCCCAGGTGGACCCTCCCTTGACACTGACCTTAGCTGCCCCAGTGATCCCCCAGCAAGAGAATGACCACCTGTTGTGATCCTGGGCACAGGAGTCTCCTTCTCCCTGTCCTCAACCTAGCCTGGACTTGGAAATGCAGACTCTGGGAGATAAGTGACTCCAGCCCCAAGGATTTCCCCCAAGGTTTGGCTCCAACCCCCACAGTGCTCACCTGGACATCTATTCCTTCTCGCTGGAAGGCCTGGCTATGGACCCTGGGTTCCTGGAGTCCTGGGGTGAACACAGTCTCCGGTTCTCTAAGGCCCCATTCCAGTGCTTCAGGGGACACTGGTTGCTGCTTGCCTTGTGCCCAAAGGCCCCGCAGTCCTGGCATTTCACCTGAGGGGGGAGAATTGGGACAGTGAGTCAGCCCCAAACACAAGCAGATTTGAATGGGGATTAAGAGGATTGACTTATAGAATGTGAATATGGGTTAGGGACTAGAATAAAAGACTAGAGCTCCCCAGGTGCCTGCTATTGGAGATATACAAGGAGTACCACAGCCTGAGGTAGTAAGTGGAACACAAGAGAGACAGTTTCAGGTCTGAGCTAGGACTCTTAACACAAATGAAATCATTTGGACACAAAACAGGCAACAAGGGCATTAACAAGGAAATGAGGTTGCTGCCCTGAAACCAAGGGACCAAACTGTCTGGTGAATATGACCCAAACACCTGTCCCTTAAGAGGGAAAGGACCCATCAATTATGAGCACAGAAAATGCCATGTTGTAACTCTATGTCTCTAGCACCTGCCACACCCAGGATCCAACAGCACTAAGCCACTACTCACCCTGAGATCCCCTTCCTTTGCTGGGGGAGCTCTGAGAGTCACCAGGGACCTTGGCTGCTTCAGCTCTTTCTGGGCCCTCAGGGGTTGGTGGGGCCCAACCTATGGGTGATTACCTGACATCTACCACAGTGTCTTGAGGCTTTCCCTCAGTTTTACTTAGCTATAAATGTGATGGCCTCCTGAGGGAAAATAATAAACATTTCAAAAATCACACTGAGGGAAAATCTACTCATGCAGATTCTGCCCCAAGTGGGCATGAAGGCACCTCATAATCACTCAGGAAAGCCACATGTCCAGCTGTTTGATGCCTTTTTCTTAGACCCTGGATCCTCCTCCACTGAGTACCAACCCCCAGGGCACTTTTCAAACCTGACTAATCACACCTAAGGTAGGACTGTAACCTAACTTCCCAACCCCAAGGGCAGGATTACAACCTGACTACCTACCCCCAGGGAAGAGCTCTAATCTGATGGCACTCCCCCAGAGAAGGGTTCAAAGCAGTCTGCCCACCATCAGCCCAGGTTTCTCTAAGATGACTGCCTAACCCCAGGACCCGACCCTAAAAACGACTCCTTATTTCCAGGGCAGGTCTCTAAGGTGAGACACAGGAGGTTCACCTGGTGAAATGGGATGAGTTATCTACAAGATCTTGGTTAGCACTGTTCCCCGCATCCTACTAGGGCAGAGAAAGGCAGTATTCCCCGGACTTACACCATGATCATTGCTATACTGGAGAATATACCTCACATACCAGAAAAGCAAAGTGATGATGCTGCCTTCTGGGAAATATGAATTTCCCAATGCACAGAAGAGGAGGCAGTTTCAAATGCAAATTCACCCAGATAAAAATATTTTCTCCTCTGCTAGAATGAAAACTTCACTGCTGACAGGCTAGTCTGTTATTTTAAATAAATAAATTTGACCTCCATTTTCTATTAACGACTTTCCAATAAATGGGAAATGAATGTAATTTTAAGGATTTTATTGAATTTTAGACAGAGGGGAAGGAAGGGAGAAAGAGACTGAGAGAAACACCAATGTGTTGTTGCCTCTAAAATGCCCCCCGCCCCGGGGACCTGGCCTGCAACCCAGGAATGTGTCCTCACTGGGAATGGATCTAGCGACCCTTTAGTTCACAGCTTGGGCTGAATTCACTGAGCTACAACAGCCAGGGCTAATGTGTTCGAACTATGTCCAAACATGTCAGTTATGGTTCAGGACACCGGGTTTCTAGAATGGCTCAGCCGCAGCTTCCGCAGATCACAGTGCTGGGTCCACTACCTTATATTGACACTTGGAGTAACCCTCATCATAGGGAAGATGCCTTTTGTCCTTCTCTCACCCAGGTATACCATGCAAATGAAGAAACCTTACCGGACTCCCTAAAGCCCAACCATCCCTAGTTGCTAGTGTTCCATTTCTTGGAGGGACAGTCCAAGGTACAGAATGAAAGGAAACCCACCTGAGGTTGTCTAGGCTCTGTGTGCGCTAGCGGATTCTCAGAACTGTCGTCCCTGGACCAGCTCCGCGTGATGCAGTGCATCTTTGGAGAGCTGACAGGATACTGGGGGAGGTTCCGGTACTCCTGGACTTTTAGGCGGGTTTCAGGTCTCACAAGAACACCCAGCTATCAATCACACTAGCATAACCCCCAGGGAGGAAGGCAGGACCCCTACAGACGCCTTGTCCTTACTCCTTCACGCTTTGCAAGGGTGTGTGCTGTATGGGTCCTACCAGCTTCCTGATAGGATGCTGCACCTCCTGTAAGAAAAATGAGCCCCTGGGGTCTGCTGGCTGTCTCCTTGTGCATCGTCCGTCAATGGAGGTGTGCACAGTGAGAGTGGCCATGGAGGGGAGGGCTGATCACAGTGTCGGATGGCACCGAGCCCCACATGCCCCGCGGCCCCATTGCCATCATCCTCTCTCCGCAACCTGGGTGCCATCAGCACCTCTGGTGTCTGCAGACTAGCAGCGCTTCCACCCTCCCCGCAGACCCTGCCTGTCCCCTGTCTTCGTCGGCTTCTTCGCTGTCTCTCTACGCGGCTGTGCAGGGAAATACACTGCGCAGGAGCCCGCGATTTGTCTTCAGACTCGATAGTTTTGCACTTTGCCTTGCCACTCAAGTTCCTGGTCCTGCGTAAATGGTCCCTACTTATACACAGGGAGCAGCTGTCCCTGCCTGTCACAATCTGTTCCCGTGGATAGAAGGGGACACATTGGGACTTTCTCGCTCGGCCACTGCTCCCGCTGGTAGGGAATTGATTCTTCCGCCATCCGTTGCACCGGCCACCTGGTCGTGTTTAGTTTGAGGCACTCGTATTGTGTCTATTAAGACACATTGAGGAAGGGAAACGGAAATCCCCCCTTAGACGCACTTCCTTTTTGATTCCCCGGACCATGGCTCACTCCAAAGCAGCTCGCCACCCCTGGTCACCATTGGCACCTATACAGGTGGGCGTCTGCACTTCTCAGTGGTCTGGGTGCAAGGGCAGTGGCTGCATCTCATCATCTGCATATATTTGCCCTCCCCCTGCCCTTTGCATTTACCTTATATTTACTGTTGATTATCCCGCCCCCATGGTAACCCTGGTCTAAGGACTGGAACACGGTCCCCACACTTCGGGTTCCTCAGGTGGTGCCACAGAACTGTCGAGGATTTCCCACAGCCTCCTGGGGCTCCGTCTTGCCACCCGGGCCCCCGGCGGAATGCCTGTCTGCGCCCTTCCAGGCACTGGATGTAACTCAGCTGGGCCAACTTGCGTCTGAACCAGATGTGATCCTCTACTCTCAGGATCACCCTTGGAGTTCCGCTTAACCGGGTCCTGTCTGAACTATACGTCCCTTCTACCACCTACATTTCTTGGTGAAAATCATTTGTATTTCCCTCTACTAGACTGAAGACTTCACAGCTGAGAGGCTCATTGTTTTTATAAAATGAATTCTGTCCTCTACTTTCTATTGTAAAAGAGATTCTAATATATATGAGTTAAGTCCATTGGCTGGATGAGCGGTGACAGGAAGCAAATTTAAGTGCCCAAATGAGGGGTTCACGTTTCCCTTCCTCAATGTGTCTTAATAGATGCAATAGTAGAGTTTGGAACTTCCTATGACCAGGTGTCAGGTGCAATAGATGCACTGTTGTCTGTGGGAGCTGGGGGTGAGCCATAAAAGAAACTGGGAGACCCCCACCATAACTGAGTATTTAGGCCAAAGTTCAAACACATTTATTTCACATTTATTGGAAACTAGTTAACAATAGAAAATGGAGGGCAAAATTATTCATTTAAAATAACAGATTAGCCCCTCAGCTGTGAATTTTTCAGTCTAGCAGAGGTGAAAATATGTTTCTCTCAGCAAATTTGCATTTGAAAGTGCCTCCTCTTCTATCTGATGGGAAATTCAATTTCCCTGAAGACAGCATCTTGTCTTTGCATTTCTGGCATGTGAGGTACATGATCCAGTGTAGCACTGATGATGAGGGTGGGGAATACTGTCTTTCTCTGTCCTAGTAGGGTGCAGCACTAACCACAGTCTCTTAGATCACACATCCCATTTTGCCAGGTGAACCTCAGGTGTCTCACCTTAGTGTCCTGCCCTAGGTATAAATTGTATCCTCAGTGTTGGGTTCAGGGGGTAATCAGTCAGCTTAGATCCCTGTCCTGGGGGTGGCAGTCAGGTTTAAACCCTGCCCTCAGGGAGGGCATTGAGATTAGAATCCTCCCCTGGAGGTTAGCAGTCAGTAATGAGCCCTGTCTTGGGGGATGGTCATTCAGGTTAGAGCCCTGCCCTGAAGGTGGGAAGTCAGGTTAGAATCCTGCCCTGCAGCTTGTTTTTTAGAGGAGCAGGATCACTGGTCTCAGGAAGAGGGGTCACAGGGCTGGATATGTGGTTTTCTTCAGTGATCATGAGGTCTATCCTTGTCCACTTGGGGTAGAACCTGCATGAGGAGTTTCTCTCTGTGAGATTTTTAAAAGCTTTCCTTTTACTCATCAGGAGTCCCTCACATATATAGCTGAGTAAAACTGAGGCAAAGCCTCAGGACACAGTGGTAGATGGAGAGTGGTCATCCACAGGTTGGGACTTGCAAACCTCTGAGGGCCCGGAAAGGGAGAAGCAACCAAGATCCCTGGTGGTTTTCAGGACTCCCCCAGCAGAGGAGGAGGATCCCATTGTGAGTGGGGTCTTGGTGCTGTTGTGATCCTGGGTGTGGCAGGTGCCAGAGACACAGAGTTTGTACATGGCATGTTCTGTGCCCATAATTGATGGGTCCTTTCACTCTTAAGGGAGAGCTGTTTGGGTCATATTCACCAGACAATTTGGTCCCTTGGTTTCAGGGCAGCAACCTCATTTCCTCATTAGTGACCTTGCAGCCTGTTCTGTATCCAAATGATTTCATTCAGTCAATTTGTACCTTCTTAGACCTGAAACTGTCTCTGCTGCATTCCTCTCACCAACTCAAGGTGTGGAAACCACCTTAATATCTCCAATAGCAGGCACCTGGTAAGGCCTAGGGTTCTTCCCTAGTCCCTAAATTATATTCACAGTCTGTAAGTCACTGCTCTGAATCTCTGTTCAAATCTGCCTGTGGTTTGGGCTGACTCACTTTCCCAGTTCTCCACACTCAGGAGAAAAGCAAGAACTCTGGAATTTTGGGCACAAGGCAAGCAACATCCTGTGCCCCATGAAGCTCTGGGATAGGGCTCTAGAACCCAACCCCTGGGCTCCCATAAAGTGAAGAAGAACCAGAAACTGTGCAACCACCAGGATCCAGAGAACCAAGGGCTCCCTGCCAGGCCTCCACAGGAGAATGAGCAGAGGCCTAGGTGAGCACTGTGGGGTTTGGGGCCCAACATTGGGGAAAATCCATGGGGCTCAAGTCCTTTATCTGTCCATGGTCTGTATTACCATCTCCAGGCAAGGATGGGGAAAGAAGAGAAGGAGAGGTTGACCCTAGTGTCCAGGGTCACACTCTGGTGGTTACTCTCCTGCTGGGGAATCACTGGGGTAGTGGAGGCCATTGGGAGGGGTGGGATCACCTGGGACTCCTAGAAAGACAGACAGAGAGGCCATGGTGTGGAATGAAAGTCTTTAAGGACAAGTCTGGAAGGTTCCCTGGTGGAGAGAGGGAGGGAAGGTCTGAGAGGACAGGAGAGCCAGTATGGCAAAGGCCCCTGGCTTCAGTTTCTGTCTCTCATGGGAAGAGGGTTAGGGCCTGTGCCACAGAAAGTTTTCTTTCCACTGAGAAAGTGAGTGGAGTGACTTTCACATACCACATTGTGTCTTGCAGCCATGAAGTCCAGGAGAGACAGACTGTTCCAGGGATTTCTCAGAGGAACCCTGGGGAGGCTGCAGCCATCCTGGAAAAGTCAGACAGAATCCTGTGACTACATGAGGGTAAATGTCCACAGTGTCCTAGCTCTTCTACTTCTTGGGATCAACCCCTTGTCCTCAGTTTGTTCCTATGGGAAGGCATTGTGGTACTTCTATTGGAACCTAGCTGGTTCCTGGAGAGCATTTTCCTGATGTCACCTTCCAGGGTGCCTCTGATTGTGCCTCACACTTTCATGTGTGTCAACACTGTGCTGCTGAAGGGTAAGGTCATGAATTCACTAGATCTTTCCTGATGGTGGGATCCCTTGAGGGATAACAGGCATATTGAAATTTGGACCCCTATACCCACATTACCTCCAAGCTCATTTGTTGTCAAACTGCCCTCAAACACAGTGAGTTGTGTCCCTTCCCTGAAGGAAGGAAGCACTGGGCTTCTTTCCCTTCAATAACAGTGGACACTTGTAAAAATTCTGTATTTTTGTCAGTTGACAGGTTTGGTACAGAGGGGACTTCATGACTTTTGTCACAGTGACCAGCTCTGAGGACCCTCCCTGTGGGCACAACAATTTCTGTGCCATCTCATTTTAAGATCTTCATTCTTCTACTTTGTTTCCTCTTAATTTGTCCTTGATGGAGAGAAAATTCTAACATGTAATCTCTTATTGTCTTTGTCTCCAGCACCCAAAACCCCCTATGCTAGTACACAACACCCAGAGGACATGTGTGTGAGACACTGGTCTCACCTGTAGGTCCCCTGTCAGGAAATCTGATGAGATATGTGCACTGTCTCTCATCCACAGAGCTGAGAAGAGCACCTTCTTACCCCTGGAGCTAAGTAAGGGACAGGGAGTGTCTGTGTTTGAGAGCCATCACCCAGCAGGCACAGGCTTTGTCCAGGGTCCTGGCTCCAAGGCACATAGCCCAGGTCATGCCCTCATCCCTCAGGCACAGGCCAAGAACCCAGACGTGAAGTCACCAAGCATGGGACAGGCTGCTGCTCACAGTTCTTGTCAGGACTCCAAAGTCCGCCACAAGGCACCTGGCAACAAGGCTGTGTAGTGTCCTCTGAAGATCTGCAACAACCCACCAAAGAAGCCCAGATATGGCCACTGACCACCCCAAAGAAGATACACTGGGAGAAGACCAGGGGTGTGCCCAACATCTCTGTCCTCCTGTAATTGCTCCTGCAGTGAGACCTGCACTGATGCCTCAGGCTCCAAGGAAGACACCTCCAAAGTGTTGACCAGCAGTCTCCACTCAAGGGACCTCTCCTGAGCAGTTCATACTTGCCTTGTGTCCCAGCACTGTCCAGTTCCCCAGTGGGCCAGCCAACCCCTCAGAATGGTCTTCAAAATGTTAAAGAGAGGCCAGTGGAGCTCCAGGGTACTGACCATTCCTTCAATGCTGTCTGCTGAGGACCCTGTCCTCACTGCACGGAGCCCTCTCTCCCCAGGAATGTCAGAGGAACCTTGTGCCTGCATTACTACACATGACCTCTTTGAGGACCTGCATGTCTCCTCCTCCACCAAAGACTACCATGACCTGCAGGTATCCAACTCCTTTGAAGACAGAGATAGCCAGTGAATCCCCCATGTTTAAGAGACATGTCCTCCACACCAGGTAACCTGGAGGTGACTGTTGGACCAGGGAGGGGAAGTCACCAGGAGCTGCTGATTCTGGAGAACAGGCCACTCCCCTGTTGTGCTGTGTGGACAACTGTTGGGAACCTAGATCATGTTTGGGGACAGCTGTGTATAAATACTGCACTTTCTAATCCTGTGGGTTAAGTGATATATGAAATGTTATTCGTTTATTAATTACTGTAGTTTAGGTGATATTGCTGATGGTGTTTTTAGTATGTGAAGTTAATTTTGCAAATTAAAATTGGTGTATAAGAAATTAAGTCAGTTTGGAATAGTAGCTTTTAAATTGTACTGTAAATAGGAAGCTAGGTAATGAATTTATGAGAGGTTGGCACCTGCCTGACTTTCGACACATGGCACAGGCTTGGGAACAGCTCTGCAGGTTTGAAGCAGTACTTGTCTGAGAGGAGTCTAATCACTAGGTGGAGTTGTTCAGTGGAAAGCAGGATGGTGCCCCTTATTCTTACTTTGTACCTTTTGTTTTTGAAATGTCCTAATACAGTTGTGTTTACGAATCTCTTCCCTTTTACATAAAATTCAGCCAAAAATTTGTTGTACTTGGTCTTTATTTTTGAGCATCTCCAGTCATTTTGAAAGCAGTGGTTTTTCCTCAAAAGTCATTTCACTGAGAAGAAAGGTGTGTCTGGTAGGATAGATTGCCTCTTAGACCTGCAAAACTCAGGCTCACCCAGCTGGATAGCATCAGTATGCGAACATGCAAAACATGCCCTCTTGAGTCTCATGTAGCTTGAAATTAGGTTTGCTTGAATGCAGGCTGAGTGTGCTTTAGGCAACATTGGGCTCAATTGGTCAGTTTTCATGGACACTCATTCCTTAGTCCCACTTTGAGTAATTAGAAGGTTCTGTGTCTGTCAGAGGGTGAGGCAGTGGGCATTTCTAAGCTCCCCAGATTGTGTAGTGGGTGGTGGTATTTGAGAACCACTAGAGGTGAGGGTCAAATTATCTTCTGAGTCAGATTATCTTCATTCTCTACTTCAGGACAAGTTCAGACTAGGTCAAGGTCAACCCTATCGCCCCCTAGAGATGATTTCCTTAAAAAGAGCACATGACTGCTCCTTTCTCCTGCTCTCTAGGAAGCAATTCATGGTGCAATCCTAGGACACTGAATTCATAGTGCATTGGGGGCATTGTGGTGCATTGAGGAGACTCTGCACAATTATTTACTCCTTTGCAAAATGTAGTGATGATCAGTCTTAGAATTCTCATTGTTTATGTCACTATGAAGATGTTTTTGATCATGGTTACTAGTCTCACATGATGTTCATCTTCATCCTTTTTGTCATGGGAATTGTGGTGTGTGTGGTCACACAGCATTATATTCATTCTCTCTATTCTTGCAGGACATCAATGTCATTACAGACAAAATACACACAGCAGGTCCTACACAGACATTGTTCACCATGGTGTCCTTCCTGAGGTTGAGTTTGTGATGTTCCCATGTCCCCTTTGCAGCAGGAACTTTCTTAGGCTTAATGAGAAGACTTGAGTAGCATGTTCTATCCTCATCTCAGCAAAGGGAAACAGTCTTGTATATCCATGAAAGACACGTGCACACCTGTAAGCCATAGAGTAAAACCACTGGGACACACCTATCCAATCCACCTTTGGTGGTTCTGGTTGCAGTTCTCATTTTCAGGGAACTTGTGGAACAGTGTGGAGCAGCAGAAGCTCAGAATGCAAGGGAATGTGGGACTAAGGGGACATGCACAGAAACGCATAGTGTCTTTGGAGCTGTGTCCAAGTTGTTGCCATGGAAGGTCCCCTGTATTCAGTACTTGGGAGAACACAAAAAGTTTTTTCTTTAAATATGTTCATCACTGAATGCAGAACATCTCTCTCTCCAGGTTCAAGGACATTCAGGCCACCCGAGAAGGAAACAGGAAGATGCAAGAGCTGTAGGAGGAAGGGCAGGCTGGAAAGGCGGGGCAGTAGACTGCAAACCACCAGAAACAGCCCACAGCAAGCCGGCCTTTCAGGATTCGGGCCCCTCCAAATCATTTTCCAAGTCACCCTCCCCAGAACTCTGAGTATTCAGCTGAACCAGAAACCGAGTTCTTGTATCACAGGTCCTTCTCCAGTGTATGGGTTTCAGTATTCCTTTTCAGACCACAAATTGCAGCCTCCCCTGCAGGCCCAAAGCCCCCGCTTCTATAATCAGTGGGTGGGGAGGTCAATGAAGTATTCACCAGCCACGCACTTGGTGCTCCCATTTGCGGAACTCCAGGCTGCAACCACAGTCCCCCAGGTGTCTGTTCCTCTTTCATTTCTGACTTCCACATTGGCGCCAGTTAAACCTCCGGTAGAGGCGCCTTAGGATATGGGTTTTTTGCCTTATTCCTGCCTGGGGTCTCCTCTTTGCACCTGGTGCTGAGATG
The DNA here is from genome assembly GCA_004027475.1 of Anoura caudifer. Taxonomy (NCBI): domain Eukaryota; kingdom Metazoa; phylum Chordata; class Mammalia; order Chiroptera; family Phyllostomidae; genus Anoura; species Anoura caudifer. The sequence goes on along the minus strand of PVKU01008643.1, from coordinate 41,511 downwards.
AACCCCACTGGGGAAGGGAATGCAGACCTTCTCTTTCCACTGGTTGGCAGCGCATGATCTCTGCACATCCCATCTCTCTCTTGAGACCTTCCGTCCCTCACCGGATTGGCACAGGAACAAGTGTGTAAAGGCCACCCTCCATAGTCACCTCAGGAAATCTGATATGCTTCATAAAAGAGGGAATATTTATTACTATTAGGCAGCGATTTTCAAACTTTTTCATTTCATGGCACGCATAAACATGTTACTGAAATTTGCAGCACAACGACACACATATATATTTTTCATGATTTAACAAAAAGAGCCATAATTTTGATCGATATACTACTACTAATAATAATCATAATGACCCACCCTTTTCATTCCAGAGTGACTTTTTAAAAATCAGGTATCTAGACCTGTATATAAGGATTTCTGGGACCAAGAATGAACCAATGTGGTGCCACCTTATTATTCACAAGATCAATCAGATGCAACTCTATTGTGTGTGTTATATATTCCTGCTTCCAGACGGGATGTTCACATTAGGTGGTGATGTTTGTGTTGGCTGTTTTCATTTTTTTTTTTTACATGACAGTCTAATGGAAAAGACATCAATGCCCCTGACTAAATAGTCGGGTATGGCATGTTTTAAAAATTCTCCTGGCACACCATTTGAATATTGCAGGTGTATGTCATCAATAAAATTAATTCCTGACAAGAAATGCTGTGGGAAAATCATAACTTATAAAAGTGGGGTGCAATTCACAGACACAGGGTCCTTCTGACATCCCTGGTGAGGGAGGTCTCTGAGCAGGAGGTCTGGATTCTCACCCGGCAGCGCTGAGGGAGCCATCAGGAACCTGGATCTCCACTGTCCTCTGTGGAATCTCGTGGAAAGCGTGGTGATACCATAGCCTGTTTAAGTGCTAAGAAAATGGATCAGATTGAAAGAGAGTCACATAAGGTAAAGTGCATACACATTAAATCATGACATAAAATTCATAATATAGCAAGAAGGAATCGGAAACAAACTCAAAAGAAGAAATAAATTAGTTGGCTAAGCTTAAAGACAATTTATTTCTTGTTGTGAGGGAGATGGCATAGCCAAGAATGACAGTGCAGAAACATGTGAAATCCAGTGTTTGAAAGCACCTATGTGCCAAGTGACCTATTTCTCAGGTGAAATAATTTATCAACCCCCTAGTGAAAGTGAGAGAAAAGAGGAGCCTGTGGAGAAGGAATGTTAATGGCAAAGCTCTGAAATGCGGTCTAGTGAGCATCTCAGAACCATCTGATCTTGACCTGCCTGACCTAGTAGGTTGGCCAGGGATGTTTAAGAAGTGTGTCCTCAGGTACAATGGACTACTTGCTACATTTCTGGCTTAGTGGTTTCCTCTTGGGAACCAGGAATTTTAGGCTAGAAGATCCTCCCTCCATGATCAAAAGAACTCCTTTCACGGGTATAATTAAACTGTAGAGGGCAAAGAAGTAAAATTAGTTATTGTATTTTACTAACTAGTAACATTTTTATTTCCCCACTACCCAAGAAATGAAGTATAAAGTCATTTTCTCAGTTTTTGCATAGTTAATAAATTCTTAACATGGATTTGAAAGTTCTATGTGGTCTGTGTCCTCACACTCAAATTCTCCATCCCAGGACTGAATCTTAGATGTCACATCATAATTGGTTTTTTGGATTTCTTCCTCTTTCATTTTATCGTTAAGTCCACATTTCCTGCAGAAAATTGCACACCATATCTATAGAACCCCATTGTGGCTGATGCTCTGCTTCAGTTCAAAGATATGTCATATTTCTTATGCACAGAGAGTATTCAGAAAGACCTACGAGTGAATAAAGGAATGAATGTGTTTTCCTATCATCTCTTCACAATGTCCTTAGCATCTTTGCTCTCTAAGCTCCAACTTTGCTTGATGGTTATAATCTCCTACTAGTCTGGAAAATCCAATCCAACTGAATAGTGTGTAGCCCACAGTTAGAAACCCCATTGAAGTTTATAGGCATCAATGCAATCAGAGTGTGTCCTTGGAATGAAGCTAGGAATCAACTTATTAACTATCTTCCCAGAATAAAAGGCAGTCAAACAGGACCAATGTCTTTGGCCCTGAAAGAAAGATCTGAACAGAAGGGGATTTCAGAAGAAGAGGAATTGGCTTCTTTGTGGAAGTGGCCTCAGCACCCATTTGGCATCACTACCTCCTCCAGTTTGGGGTTCTGGTGAGTTGTCCAAATGCTAAGACAGGAGCTGGCTCATCCCCCTAAAATTAGAGAAGTCATGTGACAGTTTCCCATCATTTTTCAATTTTATTGCATCAGAATTCATGCCATCTGCCTCATTTCTCATAGTTTGACTATTTGTGGTTTTTTTTCCTATTCTTGCCTTGAATCGATTTGCCATTTTAACTACCGACCCTAAAATCCTAGATCTTGCTGTCCAACACAGTAACTGACAGTTTCAAGGGACTCTAAATTTTAAACTATGGAAATGAAATAGCTTACCTTCAGATTCTCGATAGCACTAGCCCTGTGCCCAGTGTCCTGTATTCATGAGTCTTGCAGAGATTGGATTGTTCAATGCAGACGGAGAGCATGTCCTTCAGCTTGGAAAGTTCTTTTGGCACCTTGATCTACGACTTATGTTTTTACTTCTTTTTCATGGATATATATGCTTCACTATTTTTTTTTTTTTTTTGCTTCTGTGAATTCACTTTCATTCATGTGTTGTGTCAAGGTATGCTCTTCATTTTCTTTCACAAATATCTTGAGAAGGGTTGTTACATTTATTTTAATCATTTGAAAATTGACACATATTTAAGGTAAGTGATTTCTGTTAGGATTGTTCAGCACTGCTCTGTTTCTAGTGCTGCATAAGCTAACTATTTAAATGTAATTTTTCATAATGTATCTTATAAATTTGTGCCAACATCATTTAAAAGACAGTTTTTGCCCATAAATTTTCAGTTTATGGATTACATCTTCTATGGTTGTCGTTATGTTCTAGCGTCAGTCTTTTGTTTATAAGGTTGTTGAATATTCCTTTTTTAAAAATGCAATTTTCCTCCATCTTGGAGCACAAACCTTTTGTGTGCAGTGTCCATCAAGCACTTTAAAAATAGATCTTATGTTTCAGGTTACGGTGCTTTTGTATACAAAATTTTAGACTAATTGTAATCTTAATTCTTGTTTCCACAGTCCTGAATTTTTAGGGGTGTATTGAATACAACCTAAAATGTTGAGCTTTGACTTGAAATCTGGGCTGAGATGATATACTTTTCCACTTTAAATATTAATTGAGTGTGCATTTGTTTGGGTTTCTCTGCAGTTTTTCTTTGCCATTATGGGTGAGCACTTCTAAACTCTAACAGGCAGGATGCAGCACTGTTTGAGGTCTATGAAGGGCTCAACCCCAGCAGTTGGAATAGTGTGTAGCCATTTGTAGTGCAGAATACATATATAAATTGTGGGACTGGGTGGGGACTTTCCAGAATCTAAGCAAGATCAGATCCTATTGTGTTCCTTTTATGAACAGGTCTCGCTGGAGCTGTGACCACCCTCCCTGCCTCCTATACTGGTACAGACACAGCTCAGGGGTGCCTACACACATTCTTGACTTCTACCCATGGGGCCATGCTGTCGTATGTGGTAGGGTTTCCCTAGATATCAAATAGGATTGAATGACAGATCACCATCATTCTACAGAAGAAAACATTCAAGGGTAAAAAATATTTCATTTCAACTGAATTTACCTTGTAGTCAGAACTAAGCATAATCCTATGGCCAATTCTGGATTAGTTTTCCAAGCTCTTCTCTCTTTGTAATCCAATCACTAAGTAACTTTATTTATAGTGTGCCCTCAGGCACTGAGAATTTTCCCAGGTACTGAATGCATCCAGGTTGGGATTTGAAGGAACTGACTGGGTGGATGGGTGCCTTTGATCCCGTCAAATGGAATCCAATGTTGAGTGGATGAACTCTACCACAAAATAGGTTCTTAGTTGCTTGGTATCCAGGCCCATGGGGAACTTGAGACAGAAAAGGGGTGAGGGTCCAGAGGGCTCCATGGACATTGGGGAACCTCTGCTAGTGCAAACGGCAAGAATAATGGCACCTGGGAAATTCCACAGTGTTTCCCTGCAGGTGGAAACCAAAGTCTACACGTGGCATGAGTGAGGGATTGCTGTGCTTAGAAATCAGGAAGGGAATTGAATAATTGTAGATGTCATAAGCTCATTAACACAGGAAACCCAGTACTCATCAAGTTCTAACTTGTAAAATATCTGTAGTTTGACCTTCTTTGTAGGAACCCCAGATACAGTCCTATTCCAACTTACCCTGGAGAGCAGAGACTCCTGCGTGTTATTCTCAGAGTGCAGCATTGGTTTCAGATCATCAGGCTGGGAGCAGGGAAGACACCCAGGTGATCACTGGGGTTTTGTGATGGTGGGACCAGAAATCAACCCAACACTGGGGTCTCATGACTTCTTTTTCTATCTCCAGCTTTTCCCACTTAGTGCTTGGGCTGTCTGTGAGTGAGAACCCAGAGAAGGACACCTGGCAGCTGACGTACTGTCCATGCAGCCCCTGGTGAGTAGGGGATGCCTCTTTCTGCTATAGTGACACCCTAGGGCCATTAGATGGAGAAGTTTTTCCTATTCGCAAGGATGTCCAAGTTCAATCACATGGAGTTCAGGCACCTGAGCTCCAATTAAGTTTGACCAGAACTGCGGGATAGTGATCATGAGTCAGGAACTCATTGATAGTGGATTTCCTCCCAAACATCACACAAATTTATGCAAGGCTTCATTAACCTTGCTTATTCATGGAAGAGATAAGAGAATGTTTCTTTCTCTTAGCCAGTTATGGCCTCACTGGACAATCGTTAATACATCAGTAGTGTCTTTGGTTGTGATGCTCTTAGGATGGAGATGACTGCAAATAGCAGATATGGAGGAGGAGCAGAGCACCATACGCCAGTGGGGAGTCTACTGAGTGAGCACGTGTTCAAAAGTAATCAGGGTTAGGAGACTCACAATGAGGACCACTCAGTGGAGAGGAGCAGGAGAGGGTTAGTAAGGAGGAAGAATCAATGCATTTCCCCCCATTTTAAATCTCTTCCAATTGCCAGAGTAAATTTGCATGTTTGCAAATTCCTAAGAAGTATAACTGAAGTTATAATTCTCTGTCTTGCCCTCATCCCATTTTTACACCTTAGTAGAAAAAAAAAAGAAGTGTGTGTGTGTGTGTGTGTGTTTGTAGGGAATAAGACTTTCTTAATTGTTCTACCTATAAAGGAGAAGGGGTATAGTAAGTAGAGCAAAGGTTGGGTCCTATGTAAAAATACTTGAGAAACTGAGTAGACCAAAGGCAATCAAAAGGCTTATTTTATCTTTTAGCAAAGAGACAAGATAAAGCCCCCAAGGAAGCAAGGATAACTGATGTTGGAGACCTCAGATAAAGTTGAGCATGGGGCATCATCCCACAGGACAGTCAGCTGAGACACTTCTACAAAACGGCCTCTCTGAGGACCCTGGCCTTTGTTGCTGAACCACTCCACCTCTTGTTTGTTGTGCTCACCTGAGTCCTGTAGCTGTAAGACAGACACACATAGGGGTATCACATTCTGCAGAATTGTTCAGTTCTGAGGGATGCTAGAAATACTTTCAAGGTTCTCTTACATTTTAATGATGTATAGAGTCAGGATTTGTGTTTAATGCAGGTTTGCTAGACAAGAAATATTTTTTTACATTACTACACTGAATACACTTTCAACACTCATATCAAGTACTGAAACCAGCTTATAGATGAGGAACTGGAAATTTATCTAGGGAAATAATGAAAACCAATGATCATGTTTCAGAAGGCCCACATCACAGTCATTCTTTGTTTTGTGATGAATCTATAGTGTTACTTGAAATTCATGGAAAGTAGAGTTATTGTTATAAATTTTGAAGTGAATATTTTCTAATCACCTGTCTGGACATTCTAATGACAAGGTTACTGAAAAATCCTCAGGTTCTATTTGACCAGAGCTCAGGTGAGGCATCTTTATAATATATTATCATCAAGTCACTGTGTGTATGTTTCTGTGGATGTATCAGAAAGACAGATACCAGCTCAGCACTGACAGTTAACTGAGTAGAACCCTGAACACAGGTTGATCTGCCTACCCACCCAGCTGTCCCTCATTTCCTCAGTTCTGCTGTCTTAGCTTCTTCTGTGCACTGGCCACAATTGATCTGTGTGACTGTAAGTGTCTGTGGTCTTTTAGGAATCAGTGACCCTCAAGGATATAGCTATAGACTTTACCAGTAAAGAGTGGGCCGTGCTGAACACGTCACAGAGGAAGCTCTTCAGAGACATGATGCTGGAGAACATCAGTCATCTGGTCTCCATGGATGAGTCATGAAACCTGTATGAGTGTGTGTATGTGTATGTGTCCATTCATTCACACATCAAGCAGGTGCACGGAACAACTGCCACTGTCCCATCCCTGCTGCTGCCCTGAGTCTCTCATGACGCTCGTAATTGCTCAGAGGGAGGATGTTTGTTTTAAATTGTGTTTTCATCAGCACACCAGAATGTCATCTTGACCACAATATTATATCTTTTGGCTATTCTGTCTTGAAGCATGAGAACAGAATGGGGAAATCAGTGGGCATCGTTAATTTATGAATGATTAATCAAGTATTTAAAAATATTCATTATGTTCTCATGTGCTTGGAGGCTTAAGACCAGAGCATTGAAAATAAGACAATTCTAATTATTCTCATGGAACATATGTTGATTCGGTTCTGTTGGAAGATAACATTCTACCCATTCTGGAGGCATTAACATTTCACGTGTGGAGGAAACAGCATTCTGAATTAAGTGTTTGAACTTGATCACAGGCATGAGCATCTAGCAGTCATCATTGTTTGTGCCACCAGTCTGGAGCTCTTCCCTGGCTGGTGGAGGAACTGCTATGTTTTCTCTGTTGAAGGTATAGTTGCAGGACTGACCTTCAGTCATCTCTTTACCCCTCCCCAGTTCCCTGCCCTGGCCTTGGTGATATAAACAGTTCATTAGCACAGAACCCAAAATTCAATTTCCTCTCTTGCACAAACAGATTATCAGCACTGCCCATCAGATGTGACTTTCCAGCTGGAGCAAGGTGAAGAGCTCTGGAGGGAATGGCCTGGGTTTCTCCCAGGCTGGAATGTAGGTGAGCAGTAGGGGTCAGTGTGCCAGGTGTGCAGGTGCCCGCTCATTGACTAAGTGCATCCTGGCGTGTCAAGGGAAGGTCCTGGAAAGTGAGTTATCCATTCTGACATATAAGGGAATGCATTGGGGCAAAGTTTTTATCTTATCATTTCCTGCAAGAATCAATCATAAAGCATGGGTCATTCTGCCATTCTCTTTCCCTTTATGGAAAAGAATTATTGTGTACTTCTTACAGGTAAACTTTCACATATAGATTCTTGTCCTAGTCTTCCCATTTAAGATTTCACCACCATATCTTGACCAATTTCCTATTTCTCATATTTCCATTCCAATCTTTTTATCCTACTTGACAATGGCCATTAAAGTGTGCCTAGTACCCAAAATATTTCATTTCCTATGCTTTCTCTAATGAAGTGCCAGGTTTTGGAACATTCCTACCTATAAGGAAGTTGGTGCATTTTTACGTTTTCTTTCCGCTAATGCCATTTTCACAATTTACACTGTTTCAATCATTTTAGCAATGGAAGTTCCCCTTTAAAAACAAGAGATGATATTAATACAATAGATCAGGAAGAAAGGCATATCGCCCATGATGCCAATGGTAAGTTTCATAGCTGTGAAACTCAATTATCTAAATTAAATACATGGCAATAATTTAGTAATAAATAAAACTGCCTGAATATAATTTTATAATTAACTTGATATTAAGCTCCTCCCAAGATAAAATTTTGGATAGTTTGACATCAGTGAAAAAAAATAGCATGAGCCAAACAATGAACTGAGATCTGAAAACAGAAAATATCATAAGATTTGCTCCTTATCTAGTCATTGAAACACACTTAGTCTTCCAAATTTATCAGATAACTCTGTGGTTGGGATACTACAAAAGAGAAGATATTTGTGCCTACAGGGGAGTAATGTCACATGGGTACATGGGTAACACTGGAAACATTTTCACCTGAGTCTATCACTGACTGATACAAAAGGAAGTCTATGTAGAGAAGCCAATGTATGGATGTATGTGTGCAAACTATTAAAACGTTTTCAACTCCTTCCATAAAGCAGAAATCTCATGCTCGAGAGGATCCTGCAGAGCATAGTGATTTTATTGATGCACTTGCTCCTGGATCGGCTCTAATTCAATATTCATTAATTCGAATGGGAAGGGAACCTAATGTTAGCCCACAGTGTGCAAAGCCACCTAGTGAAGAGTCCTGCCTTCATGCCATAGTCGCACTCACACTATGTGTAAGCTATGTGAGTGCCATCTCTGTGGGAAAGCCTTCAGTCAAGGTTCTCACCTTGGACAGTATGAGAAAACTCATACAGGGGAGAAACCATATGCATGGCATATATGCAAGACAGCTTTAAATCAAAGATCTTACCTTTGAAAATAGGAGAGGGCCCAACCTAGGGAGAAACATTATAAATGTCATCAATGTGGGAAAGCCTTTAGTGAAAGCTCTGGCCTTAGGCAGAAAAAAAAAAATCCACATGGGGGAGAAACCACACATGTGTCTTGTATGCAGGAAGTCTTTCATTCACAGCTCTGAGCTTACACAGCACAACAGAACACACACAAGAGAGAAGCCATATGAATGTCGTCAGTGTGGAAATGCCTTCACTCAGCATGATAATCTCAGACAATGTCAGAGAACCCATACTGGAGAGCAGTCATACACATGTCAGGTGTGCAGGAAGTTCTTCAGTCATTGCTATTCCCTGAGATGACATAAGTGAGACAAACACCACACAGAAAATCATGAGAGTCTTCAGTAAATATTCTGACCTGACATGGCATGGCATCACACATGTAAGGAAAGTGGAGGATCATCAATCATAGATAGTATTTAAACACAACAGCAGACTCATGCATTAAAGAAAGTCAAGTTAAAGGAGTTCATCATCACCCAGCCCTTATTATATGAAATGTTAATGGGACTTATCTAAAAAAGTAGAAAAGGGGTTATCTGAAAAATAAGAAAAAGTAGATCAAAGTATGAACAGTAAAATGACAGCAAACTCGCAGCTATTAACAACTGAACCTAAAGAAAGAAATTAAGCAAACAACTAGATGAGGTACAGAATCACAGAAATGGAGATCACATGGAAGGTTATCAGTGGGGGAGTGCAGGGGTGAAGGTACAGAGAATAAGTAGCATAAATGGTAGGTAGAACATAGAAAGGGGAGGTTAAGTATAGTATTGGAAATGTAGAAGAGAGAGAAGTTATATGTACAACACATGGACATGAACTAAAGGGGGGGAATGTGGGTGGGAGGGGGTGTGCAGGATGGAGGAGAATAAAAGGGAGGAATGGGACAACTGTAATAGCATAATCAATAAGATATATTTTAGAAAAGAAAAAAACAGAAACATGGTGTGAACAATGTAGAAGATCCATTCATCATCACACTCCTCAGTCCAGAAAAGCATTTTTCATGTCACTGGATCCTTCTGTGTGGTATCTGTGTGCCAAAGCCTTTAGTCACTGGACTGATCTCAGATAGAGTGACAGAACTCACATTGTAAATATTCTGATATAGAGGATTTCAGCAACAGCACTAAGCATTAAAGACACTTGATGCCTTGTTTAGAGGATTACCTGTGATGCACCGTTTATCATCATTGGCAGAATGAGCAAACTTCACATGGAGAGGCCCTGGGTCTGTGACCACTATCAACAGTCAGCCAAGTACCAGGTTTCATATGTGCACAAAACTTGGTGAAGAACTAAACAATAACCAGGAAATCAGAGAGTGCGGCTTCTTGAGGAATATCAACACTTCTTACCAATTACTTGCTCTAACACAGTTGTTCACTATAAGATCACGAGAAGTCCTCTGTTTGTAAAGCAACATTCATGGTACCCATGAGAACTCAAAGTGCACAAAACACTCCCAGCAACAGCAAGGCAAGCCCTTCCATGGTCGCTTAGGTTGCAGTCACCTAGAGATTCCCACTCCAAGGAGACAGCCATCCTGAAATCAGAGTACAGAAATGTTACATTAGATTTCACTGCAGAAAATAACAGTGTGTGCATGTGTGTGACTGTATGTGTGTGTGAAAACTTCTAAAAGAATCCTGGAACACCCAACTCAGTAAATAACTGAGACTTTGAGAAAATATCTGTTTATAAAACTTGTGGCATAAAATGTTGGAGTGTGAAGTGGTCAGAAAATATGGAGTGCAGAATTTCATGCAAAATTAAATCTTTTAAATAAAGCAATGCTTTCAGAGAGGTAAACAATAAAATCTGTTGCTACTGAAGGTAAGTGTTGGTGCTGTCCATCCTGACACAGTTGTGAGCAAACATCGTCTGGCCTCTACCCCTGAGCACATGGATAGGGATGTGGGCTGAGGCCCACACAACTCCCTTTCTCTAAAACATCTCTCTGCAGACCGTGGTTCCTCCATTCCACTTCCCCTCCAACAGCAGCCCTCTCCCTTCAGCTGGTGTTGATAGGACTCCCAGCTTCAGCCCCACACACTGGGTGTCTCAGTGTGTCAGGTACCTGCACAGGGAAAGTCATGGGGGAACTATCACAGGTATCTTGCCTGAAACTCTTGCCACTGGAAGAAACACAAGGACAGGAGACAGACAGTTGTGCCCACCTGGCCCCAGAAAGTTGCTCCAATTTGGTTCCAAAACATCTCAATCGAGCTATGGGGAGAAAACTGTGACTTCCACAACCACAATAGGTATCTTAGATAATTGCTGATGTCTGTGCCCCCCTAATCATCCCTGATTAGACCACAGCCATTCTTCTCCAACCCCCAGCATCCCAGAGAATAAAGCTGCAAAAAGATGAATCCCTAATTCTATCAGCCCCCTCCCAAGCTGATAATTTATTGTTTTAATAGTTAACACAATGTACTTTCCCCAAGCAAAATTAGGCTTCTCTTTAAGGGGATATTTCCCCTCCATCCCCAGGGCTGGGAATGTTGTGTTTCAACAAATGCCAACATCAAATCTCAACAAACACCAGCAATAAACCGGAACAGCCAGGGGAAATGCTCCCAGGATTCCCTGAGCTCACCCGTGCTCTGATTTCTAGCACAGTCTCCAAATGATGGGCCTGACTGAGAGCCTGATTTCCCAGAAAAAAATCTCCCCAAGAGACCCCAACTTAGAGGCAGGGTGGGGAAATGTGAAGCCATGTATGAGGATGATGAGGAAGGAATTTTACCATCTGCCTAAGACAGCACAGGTTTCTGCCATCCAATCCGCAGGTTGAAGTCAGCAGCAATTCTGACCTCCCAAGAGACAGAGCAACCTGTGTGATTTGCCTTCTTTGTTTCCATTGGAAGCCAGGACCAGGTCAGCTTAGGTTAACAGGGAGCCTCTGCTCCTGAACAATAGTGGGCCCAAAGGCAATCCTGAGACTGTGCCTCTGGATGTTCTAGGATGCCTGAGGTGTCCAAGGAAATGTCACATCCTCAACAGTCAATCTCAGAGTGGGCAGCCAAACTCCTGAAGATACGCAGTCATATCCAGCTCCTCCAAAGAGGCCTGGGCCCTTGGGAACATGCTCAGTGCACCCAAGCTGGGCGCAGATCCCAGAGAAAGCTGCTAGTCTGAGCAATGGGCTGAGATATGGGAACCAAGGAGAAGACCAGGTGAGGCACCCAGCATGACTGGATGGCAGAGCCCCTGGTCAGGTTAGACTGAACTCCTGCTGAACACATCACATGCAAAGCAGTTGAGCTTCAGAGTGGGGGAGGATCAGATGTGATTAGCAGAGCTGCCTGCACTGTAGGGAGCCAACTCTGCCAGACATTAACAGACTCACTGAAAGCTGTTGAGTGTCCTGGGAGGTAGGACAGGTATGTGTGCTGACAGCTCTGCCCACTAGCACTGTGCCAGAGGGATTCCAACAGGAATTGTTGTCCAGTCCTATTGCATAACATTGTCAACAGAGAATACGGGGCCTGGTGCATGCCAAGGACACTGAGTTCAGGGACTTCAGGAGACCCTTACTGGGCCACATCATTCACTTAGGGGGGGTTTCTAATCTAATTTCCTTCTACTTAGTTGATTGTTAACCTCACTAATAAAATTTTTTTTCTATGATCATGGCCATTGATTCAGGTGTCTGTCACTCTTTTCATGCAGCTTTGCTTAGAAAGGACTTCAGTGATCTTGCCTACTAAATGTTGAGTATACCTTTTCTGGGAGAGGGGTTTCTATTCTGCTGATGATGAGACGAAGTCGCCTGCACAGGTAGAAACACATGCAGGTGAGTCCTGGCTTCTTTTGAGATGGCTATCCACCTTGAAATGTGGAGTTTGCTGCTGGACCCCTTCCTCATCTCAGTCTCTCCATGGTCCTCTGTCCTCAGGCACAGTTTCTGTTCCCACTTTCCTCTCAGCCTCTTCACACCAGTGCCCTTGATTCTCTGCATTGGTTTTCCACCAGTTAGATCTAAGCTCTCCTCACAGCTCATGAATAGACTTCCATTTGCCCTAGGCGACAGGGAGTGTCACCTTCTAAGTGGTTACCCCACTGCCTGCTCCTCATCCAGTTCCAGGTGCCCTTGTCCAGCCCCTTCTATCTTCCCACCCTCTCAACAGGTCAGACTGTGTCCCCCTGTGAACCTAGCACCCCCTTCCTTTCCTTCCTTCTCATTCTCAAACATTCCATGCTCTCTTTCTCTCATCTGCCCATGTCATATTAGCAGAAGACTCATGCCACAGAACCCTGATTTCCTGCCTCAGTTTACCTTCAGAACTTGGGCTCCTCCTGTGGGCCCTGCACATTCCCTTTCTCTCAGTCAAGAACATCTCTCCAAGTTGCACAGATAGACTTCATTGCCTCACCCTCCACACACGTCCTTCTCTGTAGTCCTCCAGACACTGCAGTCCCCTTCCCAGGACTCTTCAGTCCCCACCTTCACCCCAGGGAGCAGCCCCAGATCTGTAGGATTGAGAGTCTGTCCAATTCCTGCCTTCTTCTCCACGCTGACCTGACTCTGAGGGCTCTCCAAGGACTCCAGAAAAGGGTCCCAGATGATAATTCAATGAAAAGAGAATATATCCATTTTAAGATGGCTTCCTTTAGAAAATATCCTATAAGAAGTCATTGCTTTATTATACTCATTATGTAGTACACAATTAACAAGACTCAAATTCCAATACCCAGGGGCAGTGTGTCCCCCTCTGAACTGGGTGAGGAAGATGGAGGTGAAGCTAAAGCTGAATGTATAACCCAATATCAAAAATAAATATAATTTACACAGTAGGGGGATGGATGAGAAGGTGAAGCTGATACAGCCAATAACACTGCACAATGACCAACGATTTCTACGTGAGCTTGCATGGCACACAGGATGCAGGACATCAGCTTGAGACAGCTCTGCAAATGCCACAGGGACAGCAGGTTGCGGGCCAGTGGCAGGGTGTATGTCAGGCACTGCAGGGCAGTGTTCATGTAGCACCTGTTCCCCAGGTTCCAAAGCCCAGCTCCGACCCTGTAGGGTTCTGCTCGGTGCTGAGATGCAGCCTGCATGGCTCCGGAGACATACTTCATAAGACATCACACCTGAAAGCTCCCTGGTAGAAGTGTCTATGGCAGAGGAGGTCTTCAAGTGAAGGGCAGGGCTACCAGCTCTGTGCCTTAGTGGCAGACCCCAAGGTCCGAGGGCTAATCATGTCCAAGTCATCTTAAGTGATGGGGCATGGCCACTCCTCTGTTCCAGACAGACAAAGGGATACCTTTCCCACCTCCTGAACTCAAGGGTCTTCGGAAGAGATTATGCTGAATTCAGGCTGAACCTGAAATCCAAATACCGTTATACCTATCAGGGAAAGAGGGGGACGTTTGGAGACACAAAGCTATAGGAGGCTGACCCTGGACATTGGAGGTGGAAACTGGAGTTTGCTGTCCTAAGCCTAGGAATGTCCGGAGCCACCAGCAGTGGGAGGCCAGGATTCTCCCCGAGAGCCTTTGGATGGAATGTGGCCAGGCTGGCTCCTCGTTTGGACTTCCAGTGTCTGGACTGTTACTGGATAAATGTCCTTTAAGCCTCCTTGTTGGTGGGAACCTAGTGAAACCAATAAGATATCCTAGTTAAGATGTCCTGTATGACATCTGTTTTTCAAAGTGATTTCCCCAAGTGAAATCAGTTTATTGTTGATCTGATCACATTTTTAGGTAAGAAGCAATTAATATATGCAAGCTTGGTCTATACAGAAAAACTCCACAGTAAATCCCATGAGCAGAGAGCATTCTGTAGAAATCTGGGTATCCAACAATCTGCTCCCGTCTTGAGATCCGCACCCACTCACCCGTGTGCACACACACATACACACACAGACACTATTTGATCTGCAGCACCCCTCAGCACCCAGTGAGCACCCAAGCATTACTGCAGCCAGCACCTCCTGGCCAGCCTCCTGCCCTCATTTCTATCCAGACCACCCTGACTGGGTCTGCATTCCACAGCAGAGAAGTGGCGGCCTTCACAGTCCTGCAGGAGCCTTTCACAGGCTTTTTGGAGACCAGGAAAATTCAGCAGTCACTGGATCAGGGTGGCAGGAATTCACCTCCATGCCTTGAAATGCATGAGCATTTCTTGGGTGAATGAGGGTCCAGTGAAGATTTAGAGAGGCCCACGGGAGCATAGGACAATAGTGTTAGGGTTAGAGTTAGGAATTAAGGTTAGGGATTAGGGTTAGGATTAGGGTTAGTTGTTAGTGTTAGGGTTAGGGGTTAGGGTTAGGGTTAGCTCTAGCACTGTGTGAGACTTAACACACTCCCTTAGAACAGAGACTGGGATTTATTTATCTGTATGTCTGCAATGTCTAACAGGTAATACACTTACTATCACCATGTCACCATCATTCTCACCCACCTCCTCTTCTGAATCACTACTTTTAGTAATTAAGCACCATCATCTCCCTGGCCAGTGTGGCTCAGGTTGTCTGAGCATCATCCTCTAAGTGAAAGGTTTCAGGTTCCATCCCCAGATGGGGTGCATCCATGAGTCAGCCAATCGATGTTTCTCTCTCTCCTTTCCTCTTTCTACCTAGAAGCAAAGAAAAAGTATTCTTGGGTGAGAATTTTTTTAAAAAGATTTCTCCTAATATAAACTCTCTCAACACCATGCTCTTAAATATAATAAATAAATAAGTACTATCATTACTTGTCTGTCCACCACCTACATTTTACTGAACACTAAGACCCTCATCCTCATGGAAACAAATATTTTATTGCAGGTAAAGTAATATTGCTTATGTATCCTGGAACATATTTGACCAGATGCCTTAGAGATTAGGCTGTTCTCCTTTCTGTTTCTAGTCCCCTCCTGGGCTACAGGCAGGGAGGGGTCCCAAAGGAACTGTTGTAAGGCTTGTTACAGAAGAATGGTTATAACTCTAGCCCATGTTTCTACCTGGAGTACAAAGGGCACATTCAGTCTTAGTCAGTTTGAATCTCTCAGTGTAGGTTGTGTTTGAGAATACCAGGGGTGGAGAGGCAACAAGGAGAGCCAAGGGCTGCACAGGGAAAGTCATGGGGCCAGTATCACACGTATCTTGCCTGAAAATATTGGTGGCACCTCAACGACTATCTCTGCCACTTCAAGGAACACTGGGAAAGCAGGCAGACAGCCCTGCCCACCTGGCCCCCAAAAAGTTTCTCCAATTTGGTTACAAAATCTCTCAATTTTATGCCACGGGGAGAAAACCATGAACTCCACAAACACACTCTATATCATTGATAATTGCTGATGTATGCACCATCAATCTTCCCCAGTTAGACCACAGCCATTCTTCTCCACCCCCCAACATGCCAGAGGCTAATGCTGCAATAAGATGAATCCCTAGTTCTATCAGCCCCCACACAAGCTGATTATTTATTTTTTTAATAAATAGCACAATGTGCTTTCCCCAAGCAAAATGAGGCTTCTCAGAAAGAGGATTTTTTCTGCTCTGTCCCCAGGGCTGGGAATGTTGTGCTTCAACAAATGCCAACATTGAACTTCAACAAACACCAACACTGAATCGCAGCACCAAGGGAAATGCTCCCAGGATCCCCTGGGCTCGCCTATGCTCTGACAACTAGTGCAGTCCACAAATGCTGGGCCTGACTGAGACCCTAATTTCCCAGAAAAAAAATCCCCCCAAGGGCCTCCACTGTACAGGCACGATGCCGAAATGGGAAGCCATCTGCAAGGATGATGAGGAAGGAATTTCATCATCTGCCTAAGTCAGTACCGTTTTCTGCCCAAACTCCCCAGGTCGAAGTCAGTGGCAATTCTGGCCTCCCTAGGGACTGAGCAACCTGTGTGATTTCCCTTCTTTGCTCCCATGGGAAGCCAGGACCAGGCTAGCTTAGGTGAACTGGGAGCCACTGCTTCGGATGACTAATGCACCCAAACCCAATTCTGGGACTGAGTCTCTGGATGTTCTAGGTTGCCTGAGGTGTCCAAGGAAAGGTCACATTCTCAATAGTAAATCCCAGAGAGGACAGCCAATACTGCTGAAAACAGGCAGGCATGTCTAGCTCCTTCACAGAGGCCTGGGTCCTTGACTGCTTGCTCAGTGCACCCCTGCAGGACCTGGATCCCAGAGGCAACCTCTGGCTCGAGCAATGGGTGGAGATAAGGAAACCAAGGAGAAGACCAGGTGAGGCTCTCAGGAGGATGGGAGGGCAGAAACCCCGGTCAGTTAAGGCTGACATCCTGTTGGATTCATCCCATGCAAAGCAGGTGAGCCTCAAAATCCGCAAGGTCAGTTAGGAGAGCTGCATACCCTGTAGGGAGCCCACTCCACTAGACATGAATAGACTCATTGAAAGCTGTTGAGTGTCCCGGGAGGCAGGTCAGGGATGTGTGCTGACAGCTCTGCAGACTAACGCTGTTCCAGAGGGATTCCAACAGGAATTGTCATCCTGTCCTGCTGCATCCCTTTGTCAACAGAGAACATGGGGCTGGGTGTAGGCCAAGGACCTGAGCGCAGGGACTTCAGGAGATCTGTTACTGGGCCACATCATTCACTTAGTCGGGGTGGGGTTTCTAATCTAATCTCCATCTATTTGGTCTATTGTTAACATCACTGATAACAGAAGTATTTACTTGGGTCCTCTAGAACCCTGGTCCATGCCCACTCTTCCACAGGTCAGAGACAGAGAGAGGAGGGTTCTTAACTCCTCTGTTTGTCCTAGGCCTGAGGGTTACATGCCTCCTCTGGACCTCGCCCTGCTCACCTTTCTGCCCTCACCCTATGAAGCAATTACTAAGCCATTCAGCTCTCAAAGATTTATTGAGAGCAACTGCTGAGTGCCTAGCACAGTGTGAATATGACTGGTCAAGCCCTGGTCCAGCGGACTGAGCACTGGCCAGATTCCGGGTCAGGGCACATGCCTGAGTTGCGGGCCAGGTCCCCAGTAAGGGGTAAGCCAGAGGGAACAGTTGATATTTCTCTCCCCGGTGGAAGTTTTTCTCCCTCTCTTCCTCCCTCCCCTTCCTCAGTCTCTAAAAATAAATAAAATCTTTTTAAAAAGATTGGCCAAGGTTACAGTCCTCCTGTAATTTACAATCCTCTTAATGGAAACATACAACAGACAGATATATACATAAGGTCATTGTAGGCTATGAAAAGTGTTATGAAGAAAGTAAACAAAAGAGTAACTGAAGAGCCTACTTGAGAAAGAATAGTCAGGAAAGTCAACGAATGTGTGTTGAGTACCCAATTCCTATCAATTTTATCTCCCAAATATCTCTGAAATCTATCTACTTCACTCCATCTTTCCCCCAAACCCTAATCTGGGACACAGTCTGTCTGGTTGGGATTACCACTGTAGCACTGTGGTTGTCTCCCTGCTTTGGTCTTATCCCTATTTCTTCCTCCCTCCACATATCCATCCCACCCAACCCTTCAAGGGCCTACTGCTCTAACACTGCCCTTGGCAGCCACTGAAGGGGGAATCCAAATGCCTGCGATATGGAGAAATACCAGTAGCTCAGATGAGGGGGAGTGGGAGGTGCAGGTGGTCAGGAAGGACTTCAGTGCCAGATTCAGGAATTTGGTCTTTGTCCTGCAGGTCCACAGTTCTCCACATGGGACATGGCAGTGCTGGGACCAGAATGGACACCCACAGGGGAAATGGGGTAGAGTCATGTACAATTTGAAAAGGCATATTTGATATTGCAATTTTATTTTGAAAAATAAAGCAAAATGTATTTGTATTCCTTTTCTATGGTTGCCACATCAAAATACCACAGACTAGATGGCTTAGGCAACAGAAATGTATTTCTCCCACTTTTGGAGTCTGAAAGTCTAAGATCAAGGTATTGATAAGGTTCATTTCTTCTGAGAGTAAAGATACAGTCTTCTCCCTCTGACTGCACCTGATCTTTTTCTCTGTGACCTGAAGTATTCTTCTGATTAAGACACGGGTCAGATCAGATCAGGGTCCGTCTGCTGAAAGGCCTCAGTTGAACTTGGTTACAACCATCTTTAAAGGGCCTGTTTGCAGAAACAGTCACAATTCTACGGTGCATTAGGACTTTGTGGAGGAGTCCGAACTACCTCTGTTCGTCGTAGCTTTTCAGATGCCATTCTTCAGCAAAAAGACAGATCAACAAAAGAAAAGCAAACAAGTTTATTTACATGTATAATTTATATATACATGGGAGAGACCCAGGGAAAAATGAGCAATTCTCCTATGTGGCTTAGAATTCAGGTTTAAACATGATCTTAATAAGAAAAGGGAAAGGAGAACGTACCCCCTTAGGATATAATATATGATTTCTAGGAAAGATGAGTGGGCCCACAGGAGAATGGGTGGGAGATGTGCTAGCTTGTGATGGAGTTTGTCTGGATGTGATATAGATACTCTGTCTCCTCTCCTGTGACACGACACGATGAGGGATCCCCGTAGAGGGATTTATGACAGTAGAGTTCCTTTTGGAGGATCTGTCTTTAGGCAGACAAGGGAAATTCAAGGAAAGCCTCTTTCTTCCATTTCTGTTTTTCCAGTGCTTACAGCTCAAACATGCCAAAAAACACCATATTTGGGGGTGTTCTATTATTCAGGCACATTCTGTTACCCTTCACAGCTGCCTTTTCCTGGGAGGTTAACAAGTTTCCTGAGTCCTCCTCTGGGAGGCAGGATGGCAGGAGGAGGTCCTCCTAGATGTGGTAACTGAAGGGCCTGGCAGCCTGCTCTGCCCCTCCCTCAGTTAATGGACTGTATGCTCCTGCCGTGCACCAAGCACTGGGACTAAGCATTTATCTCATTGACTGCTCACAGTAGCCTTATGATATGGAGTGCTTATTATCTTCACTTCACAGGTGAGGAAACTGACACTCCAGGGGTTAAGCTTCTTGCCTAAGGTCACATGTAGCTACCAAGGGACAGAGCCAAGATCTGAACCCAAGATGTCTGACTCCACTATTTGTCATTCCCTGAGTTTTCTAGGGGTTACTGGTTCTCTGTCCTTGCATTCGTCCTCCTACAGTACTCTCTCTCTCCATGTCTCTCTTACTAGTGCCCTTTCTTCCCCTTGCTCTGAGACTCTGACAGCCGCTGTCCCTGCTGAGGTTTTACTGAGCTGTCTGGACTCCATCCCCCAGAGGACGCTGTCAGGCCTGCTGCCCTGACTGAGCACACGTCCATACTCCTTGCCTACTTGGCAGCTCAGAATAAAGAATCTTTTCATAGCATCAGGTCAAGGAAGCCAAGGGAGTCCTTCAAGAATGAGCGATGCGAGCCCTGGTGGTGTAACTCAATTGGTGAGAGTGCCCTCCCGATACATCAAGGACGTAGGTTTGATCACCAGCCAGGGCACATAGAAGAATCAACCAATGAATGCTTAAATAAGCAGAACAACAAAAATTAATGTTTCCCCTTCTCTCAAATCAATAAAAAAATTTTTTTTTTCCCCTGGCTGGAGTAGCTTAGTGGATTGAACTATGGCCTGTGAAACGAAAGGCTGCAGGTTTGATTCCTAATCAGGGCACATGCCTGGATTTCCAGCCAGTTCATGTCCCCAGTTGGGGACATGCGAGAGGCAACCAATTGATGTATCTCTCACACAATGATGTTTCTCTCACCTTCTTCCTCCTATTCCCTCTCTCAAATAAATAAATAAATAAATAAATAAATAAATAAATAAATAAAATCTTTAATTTTTTTTTGTTTAAAGAATAAGAGATGCCAAGTAAGGCCAGGCCTCGGGAAGGGCTATTGGACTCAGCAATAGAGACCTCAGGTAGTCCTTGGTGGGGACAGAGGTGGACGTGCTAAAGTTGTACCAGAGAGAAGGGAGATGCTTATAGCCTCAGGAGCATTGGACTTACCATGCGCTTTGCTCTTCTGAGCGCTTTGTAAATATTAATTTGTTTAACATTCACAACAATTCTATGAGATAGGTATTATCATTCCCATTTCCGCACGGGGAAATTAAGTCCCAGGAGATTAAATGGTTTGCCCAAGGTCACAAAGGTAGCTCACAGTGGAGTCTGGGTTTGAAACTGACCAGTCTGGCTCCAGAACACAAGCTATAATCTGCCAAGCCATAAGCCTCACTCTGAACTGTGAGGACGTGAGAGTGGCAGAAATGGGTAAGAGCAGAAGGGACGGAGTCAGGCAAGAGGAGAGTCAAGAGCTGGAGGAAGACAAAGAAGTGTGGGTTAGATGACTTACAGTGGAGTGGTTCCCCTCCTGGACCACAAACCAAAGGTGACACATCAGCAGCTGAGAAGGGAGATAAGTGGACTCAGGAGGAAGGGGCTGGATAAGGCCTGGGGACCAATCTTTTCCTCTGGCAGAGGCTTTGGTCCTGAGCCCCTACTGGGTCCTCTGTGGGAAATCACAGCCCAGTGATCCAGAGTTGGTAACAGGCAGAAGTGTGACGGCCATAGATGGGGATGGTGGTGGAGGATCAAAATGCAGCCAACTGGGTTGACCTCAAGGACCAGAGTCAGAGAGAAGCCCCTGAGCTCCTCCATTCCCAGAGCCTGGCTTCCCAGGTACAAGTAACTCTTGAAGTAGCAAACAGCTTAGAATTCTATATAGGAAAGCCACAGATCAGAGCTGGGGAAAGGGCTACATGTCCATGATGGCCAGAGGCGCTGAAGCTGGTGTCTCATCCTCCCCAGGTCCTGTCTTCCGCTTTCTTCATATTGATATCCCACCTGGGCCCTGGAAGAAGAACACGACTCATCAGGCCATCAGGTTTCTAGACCTTGCTCATCCAAGAAATCCTTTATGAAAAAGAGGAAGGTGACCAGATGTCTTTAAGGTTAAAAGGGACACAGAATAAAAATAAAAGCGAAGGAAAACCTGTCTGGGTTCAAGTCCTCTCCAGCTTTATCAAGATGAATCAGATCCAATCTTGTCTTCAAGGGTCTCTTGGGTTGAAGGTGAGATCTCTCTGTAGAGAGATCACAGACCAGTAAGTTTACCTGCTGTGAGAAAAGAGAGAAAACCTAGAGAGTTTTGAGGAGTGCCCTGGGGGAAGGCCATAGCAGGCTTCCCAGAGGGTGCTCTGAGTTGCATGGTGAAGGAATAGTGAAAAGGAGCTGGACTAGGGGCTGGGGATGCAGGGTAAAGATGACATGGGAGGATCTCAGAGGGCCTTGTGCATCCAGCTTAAAAATCAGGACTTCACACGATTTTGGCTTGGCACAGGCTGGTGAGGCATCAGGGAAAAGTTCCATCCATCTCTTCATCTCTGAGGAATTGCCTGGTTATGGGATGTGACAGTGGACCAGCAGGTGGAACCAAAGTAAGTTGGCTTTTCTTGGCCATAGCAGCTGATAGCAGCCTGGGCCAAATGCCTGCAGGGCTCCGGGCTCTGTCTGGGCATCCTTCCCTTGAATACTCCCTCCCATTTGCCCTGTGAGGAAGGTGTTATTGATCCTGTTTTACAGAGGAGGAAACTGAGATTCAGAGAGATTAGGCAACTTGCACAATGTTACAGAGAGCTAGAATTTAAACACAGGCATGTCTGACTTCCAAGCTGGGGCTCTCTTTAGGAAAGTCGTGTGTGGGAACGAGCTCACAGTGGGAGGAAGGAGCTCCCCAAACAGATCAGAAGCGGGACCACCACTCCTGGATTTCTGTGGGTGACCTAGGCACTAGCTGGACAACACAGCTGGTGCTTCAGGCATTATTTCCTCTGGTTGAAGGATGAAGAAACTGAAGCCTGTAGCAGAAATGCCACTGAAACTCCAGGGCACCCTAAGAATCAGGATGCTGCACATGGCTGAAGGGGCTGCATCCCGAAGCCCGAGTCCCAGATCTGTGGCTTCATCGGCCCTGTAATGGGAATGGGGAGGCTGATGACAGGACCCTGGCCCCAGGATGCAAACCCTTGTTTAGGCCCAGATGGGCCAATTCCAGCCTTTGAAGTCCATTGACTCCATCTTTGAATCTTGCCTCCAGCCTGTCCCAGCTCTGTATGATTTGGGGCAAGTCATTCACCTCCTGGAGCCTCATCTGCAAAATGGGGATGATTCCTACCTCATGCAGTTGCCATGAGGGGCCTACAAGAGGGTGATGTAGTGCTGCCTCTGGCACAGTACCTGTCACTTCATCAAGGCTCTGTGATCAGCAGCTGTTATGATTGCAACAATTTATCATGTGTCTGTTTTCTCACCTGGACCAGTGTGGGACAGTAATCCCTGTCATCCTGACTTCTAGGACATGGTGTCACCTGTGTGAGCTGTGGAGTCAATTCAGATGGCACTTCCATCCCTCAAAGGCCAGCCCAGCCCTGAAGGCATATCTAGGGAGACACATCTAGTTCCTAGGGAAGCTGGGCGACAACCTCAATGTATCAATGATCAGCTCTGTCCAGTCAAATTGAAGGGGACCAGGAGGTACTTAAGTGTGTGTCTGTGTGTTGAGGGGGAGGGTGAAAGCTAGCCCAGGTCTTCTCCCCTCGGCACAGGCTGCTGCCCAGAGCAGGCAGGCAGGTGCGGGGTGGGGGTGAGAATGTCCTAGGCCATGGAGATGAGCTATCAGCTTTGAGAACAAGACCCCAGGTGTAGTGGTGGGTCTGGGCAAGAGTTGAATCTCCTGTCTTTAGTGGTTCAAGATCTGGTTATTCTTAGCCCTGCAAGTGGAAGAGGGGCCTGGGGAAGCCTCATGTACGAGAGGACCTAGGTCTTGGCTTCCCAATCCATCTTGTCGTGACCCCCACACAACTGAGTTCTGGAGGGAATGGGGGTGTTCTGGGTCTTCCCTGCACCTTCCTCCCACCTTGTGTACCAACATGGGGTGAAAGCTAGGTGTATATAACAGGAGCTGAAGGGAGGTTGTCTGGGGAACTAAGCCTGGTGACAAGAAGGCAAGTGAAGAAGAAGGCTTGAGGCCCTGGCTCGGTAACTCAGCTGGTTAGACCATCTAACCAGCTTCTGCCAAGGTTTGAGATTTGATATCATATGCGGGTCAGACACATACAAGAATGAATGCGTAAATAAGTGGAACAACAAATCGATGTTTCTTTCTCTCACTAAAAAAAAAAAAAAAAAGCCTTTAAAAAATGAAACACTTATTAGGGAAGAGAGACAGCTCTGTGGGCAGCTCTTGTGACCTCCTACCTCAGGCCCAGGTGTGATCATGGTTTCATACACCCTCCAAGTGGAAGAGGCCCACTTCGCAGGCTTCTCTTGGCTGCTTCTCCACTGGAGAGTAATCACCTACAAGCTCCTCTGCAAGGAGCTCGTATTCCTAATTGTCCTGTCTGCTCTGCTCAGCGTTGCCTACTGGTGCGAGGGCAAGGTCTCAGGGCTGGTCTGTGGAAGACTAGGCTGCCCACTTCCCTCCAACCCGGGCCTGCACCTGACCTTCCCCAGGCTGCTGCTGACCCAGGAACAAGGCTTGTGCATGCTCAGGTGACCCGATAATGCAACTGTTCTGCAGGCCTCATCCCCTTTTCCTTGGTCCCAGATAAGGCTCCCTCTAGTTCTTCCTGTTATAGTCCCTACTGTCTTCCCTGACCTTTGGGTTGGGTTGATAGCTCTGTGGGTCAGAATTACCCCAGCCGTACAGCCTGAAGGTCAACCAGAGCAGACCCAGAAGGGACAGGAGCTGCGTGTCAGTTTCAGGACTTCCTGGGGGCTGGGACTTGCTGGACCGTCACTCTAGACAAGGCCCAAGCCTCCTGCTGGCTGGTGTCACCAACCTCTGGGTACTGGATGGAAGCTGGAGAGAGATGACACCCCATTCTCATCCTCATGGAAGCAAGGCTCAGAGTCAACCATTACCTGACCTTGAACCACCACTTCTCTATCTGAGAAGAACTGCATTCCTCATTCTCAGTAGGTCAGACTGGGGTGATAAGAAGGGGCTATCTTCCTGACAGTGAGGCAGGGCACTGGAGTTAAATGTGTCCTTCCATCTGCCATGGTTCACCATGGCCTGGACCTGGCGCTCTGGCTGAGTGGCAAAGTACGCTGACTCCCACGCCTTCAGGCTCCCCTTCCCATTCCTCCTACACTTAGGGGCAAGCAGGGTCCTATATGACCTTGGTGGCAAACTGCTGGTGGGTGCAGTATACAAACATCCCTCTACCTGACCAGCTGATGGGCATCATCTCAGCCACGGTGCATGGCCTGGACCAGCGTGGCTGCCAGCCATGCCACACCCTTGTCTGCTGTGCCGCTTTGGTGTCAGTGCTCCTGCTGTGCTCTGTCAGCACCCAGGTGCTCAAGTGCTTCCCCATCATGGAGTGAATGGTGGGTGCAGGTGCCTCACGTGCCTCCTGGGAGGGGAGGTCTGACCCCCAGGGGGAGCTCCAGGGACCCATCTTTTAGAGACAGGGTCTGTCACCTATCCTGTTTATCTCTGCAGGTTGCTTGTCTCAGGAAGTGAGGAAAAAGTTTGAGAGCCTTAAATCTGACTTCAAGTACTGGGTCCCCCATGCCTGGCTCACCAACCTAGAAGCCCAGGCCCAGAGAGGTGGGCAAATCTGAGATTGCACTGCTCACTGCCTGCTCCTGAGAATGAATTGGCCCAGGAGCAGGCCCACCTGCCTTCCTTCCCCTAGCTTTGCAAAGTGGAATCATAATTTTTGTCCTGAACACTTACACAGAACCAATGATGTACCACATGTTGTTGGAAGCACTGTGTTATATGAACATATTTAACCCTCACAATCCTTGAGATGGGTACTATTATTACCACCCCCCTTTTAAGAATGAGGAAACTGAGGCACAGAGTGGAAAAGAAATTTGCCCAAGTCACACAGATAATTAGGGAAGCTGGGAGTCATTCTCAAACATTCTGGCTCCAGGTTCTGCACTTACAATTACTTTGTTAACTGCTTTTCATTACAGGCACCACAGCCTGATAACACCTCTGAGAATAGAATGAGCCTCCAGATCTGGGCAGGCCTCGTTTGTGCTGGGATCCCCTGCTCTTTCCCATTGTTCATTCCTCACCTTCACTGACTTCCTCTTCCTGCTCTTCCACCAGGAGCTGAACAAGTACAAAGTCGAGTGCAGTACGCTCTCCTTGTGGCTGGATCATCATCCCTCTGTCTGCTCCCCAGTGACTGCCTCTCACCTGCCTGTCCTGGTGAGACACTGAGAAGAATCAGAGATAATACCTGCCCCAGGGCAGGTCAGTGGAGGGACACGGAACAGCCAAGGGCTCATCCTCAAAGCCTCCCTAGACACCCATGATAGGGACCACATTCTCTCTGGTGCTGCCGCACTTTGCTACATGTTTTCATTGCTTGTGAGACCCACTCCACCCCTCCACAGGCCCTTAGGGACAGGGATAGCATTTCTCCCCATCCCACTCAGCCAGGCTTCCCCTCCTCCAGGTGGTGACCACAGCAGTATACTCCTTCTTTGCCCTCTCCCTGGTTGGCTGCCAGTTTGTGGAGCCAGAGGCAGGGGCTGCCAAACTTTGGAAGCCTCTGGAGCCTGGCCAGGAGCCAGGGCCAGGGCTCCATGACCTGGACATGTATGTGCTTCTCATCACTCTGCTGCAGTTACTCCTCTATGCTGGTGGCTCAGGGTACGCACATTACATATTTATGCCAGCGTGCTCTGCAGAGATATGGACCCAGGGCCCACCCCAATTTTGGGCATAGAGAATAGGGGAGAAAACTGTCTTACAACCTGCAGGTCGCTGAACAGATCATTAACCTCTTTGACGAGGATGACGATGAATTTGAAACTGATCAGCTCATTGACTGCAACTTGTAGGTGAGCAGGGGTCTGGGGCAGTGCCCCACCTGGGGGAGAGGAGGATTTTTGTGACTCACTGCCCACTCCAGGTGTCCCTGCTCTGTCTGGTCTACTTGTAGCGGAAATTGCCTCCTGTGAAGAAGGACCTGTTCAGGGAAGTAGGCTGGGCGCAGCCAGCCTACATTGAGGCCAGCGTGGCCCAGTCAGTGAGGCCTTCCTTCCTGGGATCCTCTTTCAACCTGCGGCGAATGGCCGATGCTGGAGGAGGCAGGACTTGAACCAGCAAGCGATCCACAGGTCCCCGCCCACCCTTTGGGAAGCCGATGACTCTGTCCCTCCCGCAGCCCTCTGGAGAGCTGGTGCACGCTGGTGGCCTGCCGGGAAGCCCATTTATCCAGTCCTCCCGCCCGGGCTGTGGGCAGCGACCTCCACCAGATCCTGCATGTTGATGCACCCCCTGCCTTCGCATTGAACGTCCTCGCTGCACAGCGTCCTAACCCCAACATCCACCTCCAGAATTACGGTGGCCCATGAAGACCTACCTGTACCCCTCATCTGCTGCGCTCCCAGTCGAGACGGGAGGCGACTACAAGGAGGCAGCAGGGTCTGGGGACCATGCCCAGGAGCCCTGAGGAGAGGCAACCAGGCTGGGCTGTCCTGCCTGCTTCCCCCAGGCTGGACCCCACCCGCATCCGCCCCTCTTGGCCAGCTTTGTGGGCAGTGCCCATCTGGCAGCTCCCATCTGCTCAAGTAGGCAACAGTTCCTATTTGCTCCAAGCCTGAGCTTTAAGGGACAGATTTTGAAAGAGGAAGATGGCGGGAAGGGCCTGAGCCAAGGCTGGCAATGTATCTGCCTTGGCAGGAGAATGTAGGATGGTTTGGGGAAGTGAGACTGGAAGAGTACATGGGGTGAAGCAGAGCGGACTGCAGCCCAGGTGTGGGTCGTTTCCTCGGCAGCGGAGGGCTAGGCCAATCCTCAGACTGGAGGGTGTATGGGCGTTACTGAAGGCATGTTAAGTTCTAGGTGCCAAATCAACGTTTCTCATGCATTAGGTCTTGACTGGAATTCAAGGAACACAATTCGAATCATACGTAAGAGGTTCAGAATATACTTTATCCTGATAACCTTACTTTGAAGAGGATCAAAGTGTATGTTGGGCAGTTTTGCTTTATCTGCAATGTTCAATTTTTTACTTACAATGACAATATATTATTACTTGTGCGGTCACAATTGTTTAGAGTTGAATTGGCCTTCTAGGTGGTGATAGAGATAAGGGTTTGGGAATCCAACCTGGAGGCTGATTAAACTTGGATGTGAAGGCAGTCAGATACATGCCACCCAGGCAAGACTTTCTAACTCCCACTGGCCCAAAGGGATGGGGTGGGGGTGGGTGGTGCATGAGTAGAAGGACTGAAGGCTGCAGTCCGAATCCATGGTGGGATAGAGTGCTGGTGACATTCGGTTCATGGGAAGAGAAGAACCTTCTGGAAAACAGCACAGAGCATTAGATTGGACTCCTTGCTGAACTGAGCTCCTCTAACATTCCGGTCTTCTAAGCTCAGTCTCCACTAAACAATTTGATGAATGTCAAAAGTGAAAATAAGGCCAAAGGGTGACCAATGCCAGGACTTGGAAGGCAGGAGCGGTTAGGTGGAGGTTGAGTACAGCCGCCAGCATGTGTCAGCAGATTGGATTATGATACTGGTTCTCCTGCTGGGTGAGGATGGGCTATCAGACATTTCAAAGCCTTTCAGGGGGTGAAATCTGCATGTGGACAATAGCACCTCTCCACAACCATTCACTTCGAGGGTATCTGAGGGTTTTTGCTGGATTTACAAGGAGGAGGTGGCCTTGCTCTAGGGCAAGAATGGTCATATGCGATGGTAGTGGAGACTTCTTAGAAACTACTGGTCCTGTTGACGGTTTAGAGGTAGGAGGAGGAGGAATAAGATCAATGCCTTGCAGAACACAAGTTAGAAAAGGTAAAGTAGTGCTTACAGCTCTTTCTGAATTTGTCTAGTAGGTCTTCTGGTCTTTACTGCAAGCCACCCCTCCCCCCCCCAAAAAAAAAGGCAAAAGTGTGCTGTGTTGCTTTGACATGCCTGGCAGGGGCCCCCATAGACATTAGCTGCTGAGGTGGCATGTGAACACCCTCACTGGGGGAGAACTCAGAGGCCACGTCTCTCCAAAGCCATTGGTAGGGTAAGAGGGTTGGGTTGATTTATTACTTTTTAAAATCCTCACCCAAGGATGTTGATTGACTTTAGAGAGACATCAACTGGCCACAATCTTTAGATGCACAGGATGATGCCCCAACTGAGCCACCCACCGGCTAGGGCTGTTTTTGTACTAAAAAGGGGGTTCATTTTCTAGTTCACCTTTTCCAATCAACTATTTGCATAAATCTGCAATTTAGCCAAGAGGAGCCAATTGGATTTTGCACTTATTTGGCTGTAAAGATGTATTTTGTACTTTCCATCAACCTTAAACTGGATCAAGTCCTCAAGAACTCACTAACTTAGCACACGTTTGAGTGTCTGACATATCGCCATGTACCTTCTAGACACCAGACACATCAGGAAACAAATAGCCCTGTTCCCTGGTTTTCTAGTCTAAGAGAGGAGGGCAAAAGAGGCAAGCAAACAAAACTTATGCCAGGGTAAAGGGCAGGGGGGAGGCAAAGGATATTTTGGGCAGGACTGCAACTTAAAATTCTGTGGTCAAGCTGCAGACAAAGAGCCAACCCTCTGATTTAGTGATGCACAAACCACTGGTAATCTCACACGCTTTTTAGTGAGAGGGAAGGACTGGGGCTGAGGAGAAAATGATAACTTGCTTTCAACAACACAGAAATTTGGATTGAAGTTCAAGATTTCAATCACCCATGAACCCAGGTTGAAAACTCTGAATTCAAAAAAAAAAAGGTTCCAAGGGCAAGGAGATCTAAAAGAACCAACTTTATTTTCCTAAGATTTATTTTTAGACAACGGGGAAGGGAGGGAGAGGGAAAGAAACATGGACTGGTTGCCTTTCACATGCCTCCTGCAGTACCTGGCTTGCAGCCCAGGGAGGTGCCCAGATCTGGAATTAAGCCTATGACCTTTCGGATCTGCAGGACAATGCCCAACAAACTGAAACACAGCAGACCTGGTTAAAAGGACCAACTTTGGATGCAACATTGCTTCAGTTAAGTTCCATTCAACACCCCAATATTGGGAACCCCAATACTCTCTGCTTGGCCTACATGCCACATGTCTGTCCCCACTTCGGGGTGAGAAATGGTCCCCCTAGTACCTTATCACAGCCTTTGTAATGTGCAACCACGATTTTGATCCAAATTTTCAGGGAAAAAAACTTTCATTTTAAGTTTTTAGTTCAATTATTTACATTTAATTTTTTTTGTATCATAAAGGAGTTTTAGCATCTTTGAAGATATTATGGTATGAGAGATTTTGTGTAACATAATTACAAAATACAAAACATACAAGAAATTTTATGTACCAGAAACTACCCACATGTAATGCACATTCTTATTTTTCCCTCAAAAACTTGGGCAAAACAGTGTGTGCTCTACACAGCAAAATACAGTATTTTAAGGCACAACCTACGTAATGGGCCTGGCCTTCAGGAAGAAGTAATTACGGTACTCTACAGAATGCTGATCAAGTATTCACACAACACAGATACTGTAACACAGATCACTTTTATTAGAGGAATCTCTAAAAGTACTGCTGTGGAAACTCGGGCAGATGACCATTATCAATATTTTAGATTCACACTAATGGGCTGACCAAACGTTGATGTGGATTTGTATACCGGTATCAATAAACTGTCATGGTGAGCCCTCTAGACCACATGGCTGGGAGTTGAAAGGACTAAGGTAAGGGCAAAATGTAGAGGGCACACCGTACCCTATCACCCCCCTACACTCCAACACAACAGCCATCTCACCAAGAAGCTTTACCTGCTGGAACTGCTCCTGCAGAAGACTGCTGATTTTGGTGATCTTTTTCCTCTTATCATATTTCTTCTGAATTTTCTTTGGTCATTTTTTTGTTTAAAGTCTCCTCCTCTTTAGGAGTCTGAATAAAGGAGACACAGATGGGTTAGCTAGGAGTCACCAAATTTTAGCTTAGGAATGAATGTCACCACAGCCTCGAACCCTGCACATCCCAACTCCTGCTGCCTTCCTCAGCACTAAAGGCTTTCATCTCTCCCTTCAGTAGAAGAACTGGACAGAATTTTCATCACAAGAAGGCTGGAATCAGGTTGGCCTCCCCCCAACCCCTACAGGGAGGTTGACTCCCCAAATACGTACCAGCTTGGCCCCCTTCTTGAGGCCCAGGGGCAGTGCATAGTGGGACTCATATACCACTGTTGGTATGCTGTGCTGTCAATGAGCACGATGCAGTTCTTTACTAGGGTCTTGGTTCGGACCAGTTCATTGTTAGATGCATTGTAGACAACATCAATAATCCTTGTTTTGCACATACAGCCTGCTGACAGAAGTTCAGACTCAAATGGTGTAAACCAGAGGCCAGCTAGCCTGGCCTTACCCCTACCACACTAACCATAACAGGGCCTCCTCTAAGCCTTTACCCAGCCACAGGGCATCAGCTCATCTTTCCAGAGGTGGCTGACAGCCACACATTCACCATCTCTAGATTCAGCCCCCTCCCTGGTTATAACCTCAGGGTGTCTGAAGAAGCCTTAGTTTCTCAGTAGAGGCCATGGACCTTCCTGCTAAAAGCACTTACTGAGACTTAGAAGGGTTTTTAGGGGCTGAGTTCCCCACCCCCTCTCATGGGGACCTATTGCACACTCTGAGCCCCAGGAGAAGTTGCCCACATCCAGCCTCAAAGCTAGGTACTTCTTGTTGCCTCTTCATGCCTGAACTGTGTGTATGCACCAGGGGCCAATCTAGGAAACACAAGAAGACAGGAACTAGGTTATGAGGAAGTTTTATTAACAAATGTTGCTTGGAAACCTGGATATCCACATGCAAAAGAGTGAATTCAGACCCCTACCTTATAGCACCTCCAAAAGTTAAAATAGATCAATGACCTAGGATCATAAAGTTCTTAGAAGAAAACATAAATCATCATAGCCTTGAACTTGGAAATGGATTCTTAGATATGACACTAAAAGCACAAGCAACAATAGAAAACAGGTAAGCTGAACTTCACCAAAATTAAGCTTTGGTGCTTCAAAGGATATGATCAAGGAAGTGAAATAAGGAAAAATATTTATATCTATTTTTTATTGATTGTTAGAAACATCAACTTGTTCCGCTCACTTATGCATTCGTTGGCTGCCTCTTGTATGTGTCCTGACAGGGAGATCGAACCTGCAACCTTGGAGCATCAGGGCAACACTCTAACCAACTGAGATACTCAGCCAGGGTCAGAATGAGGGAAAATATTTGCAAATCATATCTTTGCTAAGGGTCCATATCCAGAATATACAGAGCTCTTAAAAATCAACAATAAAGACAATCCAATTTGAAAATGGGCAAAGGAGTTTAATAAACCCAAGAACTGAAAATATATGTTTAAAAACTTGTACGTGAATATTCCTAGCCTGAAAGCATTATTCATAATGCTAAAGTGGAAATAACCCAAAATATTCAACTGATGAGTAAACAAAGGTGATATATCCACAGAATGGAACATTATTTGATCACAAAAAGGAGTGAAGTACTCACACATGCTACATGATCCTTTGGAACAGATGCTAAGTGAAAGAGGCCAGATAAAAAAGACTATACCCGGTATGATTCCATTTATGTGAATTGTCTAGAATATAGAAATTCATAGAGAAATGAGATTAGTGGTTTGCTAGGGCTGGGGGAAAAGGAAATTGGGGGTGAAAGCTAATGGGCACAGGGTTTCTTTCTGGGCAATGAAAACATTCTGGAATTAGTGGTTATGGCTGCCTAATTAAAGATTTTATTTATTTTTAGAGAGAAGGGAAGAGAAGGAGAAAGAGAGGGGGAGAAACATTGACGTGTGATATACTGGTCGCCACCTGCACGCCCCCAAGTGGGGACCTAACCTATAACTCAGGCATGTGACCATTTGATTCCTCAGGCAGGAATCAAACCAGGGATTTTTCATTGTGCAGACCAGCACTCAATCCACTGAGCTGCACCAGCCAGGGCAGTTGCCCAATTAAATGAGTAAGTATACTAAAGACCTCTGAAATGTGCACTTTAAAAGAGTGAATCTATTTTTAAGATTTTTCTTATTTTTAGAGAGAAGGGAAGGAAGAAAGAAAGGGAAACATCAATGTGTGGTTCTCTCTCATGCGCCCCGTACTGGGGACCTGGCCCGAAACCCAGGCATATGCCCTGACTGGGAATCACACCAGCGACCCTTTGGTTCATAGGCCAGTGCTCAGTCCACTGAGCCACACCACCCAGGACAAAAGGGTGAATCTTATAGTATATGAATGATATCTCAATAAGCCTGCTATTAAAAAAAAGGCCTGACATATTCCAGAAATAAAGACCAGTGTGGTTGGAGAACAGTGAATGGTAGGGTGTATTCATTCCTTCATTCAAAAACATATATTATATGCTTACTCTTTGTCTTAGACATTGTTGACACAGAATTAAATATAACAAAAAATCTTTGTCTGTATGTGCTTAAATAGCTTGCATTTTTTTAAAACGTTGATTTATTGTTCCACTCAGTTATGTATTCATTGGTTGATTCTTGTATGTGCCCTGATCAGGGATCAAACCTGCAATGTTGGTGTATTTGGACAATGCTCCAACCAGCTGAGCTACAGCCCAGGGCCTAGTTAGCACTTCTTAAATCTGACATTGTACTTACTGTTGTATGTGTATTAACTCAATATTCATAATTCTGTAACAGTGTTATCCCCACTTCACAAACAGCACTAAAAGTTAAACAACCCACTTTAGGTTCTGAGGTCACAGAGCTAGGGTCCCACCTTGTAGTATGGCTTCGCAAGCTGGGTTTTTAGCCACCAAACAGTTCTGCCCAAATTACATTTCCATTGGACCAATAGACAAGAGGTGATTGGGCAGGGCCTAATATGCCACAGTAGGGCATTCAGAATTTTTAATATTTTATTTATTTTTAGAAAGAGGGGAAGGGAGAGAGGAAGAGAAACATTGATGTGGGAGATACATCAATTGTTTGCCTCTTGCCTGCCCCCAACAGGGGACCTGGCCTGCAACCCAGGCATGTGCCCTGACTGGAAATTGAACCAGTGACTTTATGGTGCATAGGCCAGCGCTCAATCAACTGAGCCACACCAGCCAGAGCTGGGAGTGATGGGGCATTCAGAATCTATCCTTTGTGCAAAGGGATGCTATTAAGGGGTTCCAAGCAGGGAATAACGTAAGGATTCCTCTGGCTGGTTGGGGAGAATAGGTCACTAGAGTTAAGAATTCCAACAGGAGACCAGTTAGGGACTCAGATGGTCATCCAGGTGAAAAGGTAGTCAGGCTTGGGTTGCTGACTTTCTTTCATCTTTTCACTTCTGTGAGGCTGGTAATGCTGGCCACATTTTACAGATGAGGGGGAAATTTAGGTTATCTGGAAGCTTTGAAGTCCTTGGAGCTGGTGCCACTTCTTTCAAACATCTGATTCATCTAAATTTCTGAATCCAGGTCTTATATATGGCTATTGACTTGTACCTAAAATGCATGTATTCTTTCTCCATAAGGTAGAGAATACCCTATTTCAAACATGAAGTAGCCAAGGCTTAGAGGGCCAGAACCTGGATCTGTTTGACAGCCTGCTCTGAGTTTCTGCAGGTGCCCATGTGCCCCCTGCTCCCCACCCATCTCCCTGACTGAGAACTTTCTAAAACACATTGGGTTGTGTGACTCTGAGACAGAAAGTCTTTTAGTGGCACATTGGATAATTCATGCTTCATGACACTGAATATGGAGTCCTCTAGTCCCCAAACTGTCTGAATCTTATGTTTTGTCCCTCAGTCTACCCAAGAAACTTCCTGCATTTCAAGACCAAATAGAATTCCTTTCTTGTGTGGCAAGCCAAGTGCTTTCTTCTGTGTTCCCACAGAATCTTTCTTTTGTTAGGGGGCAAGCCAAACCATTTCATTGAGGGTCAAAGGGCTGGGAAGACAAAATCCAATGTCCTTGACCCAGCTGGGATGTCCCCAGCTTCACAGCAGCTGAAAACCCCACAGAATCTAACATGCGCTGAGGAGAGTGTAACTGATGGAGCACCATCTACTTTCTTCTCATAGCTTCTGTTCCCATGCTGGGACCTGGGGCCTAGTGAGTGTCACTGAACAAGACAGAGGTTGGAGTCTCAATGTGTCACTTAACTGCATGTGCGGATCTGGTCTCCTGGGTAGAGTACAGAACCAGCATTGCACAGAGTTGCAGTGTGTTCTTAGTTCCAGAGGGTTCAGTCATATCCCAAACCCTTCCCACATGCTACTCAACAGACTGATTTTTTGCCCCGTTCTTTATTGTTAGACACAATGCAAAAACACAAAACAGAAAACAGCAGGGATCCTCCTAGACCTCAAAAATCAGCAAGGGAGAGGTTCTAGAAACTTCTGAAATACAAGACATATTAGTGCCCAGACCAAGGGTATGGATAGTAGGCCACAGCCAGCAGAGCTGGACTAAGGCTCCTTGCTTCTGCCCAGAGCCAGGACAACCCCATGGAGTCCTCCACCAGCGGCCATTCCACACAGGCAGAATGCCGACTGAGGGAAAATTCTGTGCTTCCAGCCTTCCACACTGGAATAGAATGGCCACACAGGATAGTTAAAAGTCCTATTCTCCCATCCTTGCTCCCTTCAAGGCTACAGTTGAGGAAAAGTAGTGTCCCTCTCACTCTGAGGCCCTCCCCATCTGTCCTGGTCTGATGCCCCAATACTTGGCATTTACCAAAGCCTGTTCCAGCTCAGAACCTGAGCCCAAAGTTCACTGGGGAGGGGTTAGATGGTGAAAAGGCTGGTGTGAAACCAAGCATCTTTATTTGCAGTCATCACTGGGGCCATTTCTTGCTGCTCGTTTGTTTGCTGGACTTCTCTTCCAGCTGCATGACCAGGCTCAAGGCCTTGATGGTATTTGGAAGGAAGGGGAGGTGATGTACTCAGGGTTAGTGTCTGTCTCTGAGGCCCCATTCCCTTGGGGAAGAGCTGCCATCACCTGCAGAGGCACCACCCTGCTATGTCCCATCCAACTACACCCACCTTGCAGGGCTGAAAAGTGCTTGGCTTGCTGGGCCAGTGCAGACTCTGCCTTGTTCACAAAGGTCTCCAGGTCATAGTCTGGCTGTCCAGTCATCTTGGAGATCTCAAGCCAGGCTGGCTCTTGCAACAACAGCACAGGAATGACCTTGTCAGTTCAAACAATGACCAAACCAATTTAGCAAGTCATTCCTGAAGCTCTACTTCAATGCAGATGCTTGTGCAAGAAGCCCATTCCTTCAGATGTGGCCCACACCTTGCCTCTTGACTCTCTCCTGCAGAAGTTCCCCAAACTGAATTCATCCTCTTCCCTACCCCAAACTCCTCCCTGTCTCTTCATTTCTTTATTTTATTGTATTTTTCTCCCATTACCATTTAGTCCCCTTATCCCCACCTCCTATGCTTGTCTATAATGTCAAATGAATGCAGTCCTCCATCTTGAAGCCCAAGCCAGAAATATGAGTAACAACTTAATTCTTTCACCTTTCTTGTCCCCAAATCCTACCAAGTCCTCCCTTTAAATGGTTCTTGAATCTCTTGCCCTTACCCCAATCCCATGGTCACTGCCATGCTCAGTCTAGGCACGAACATCTCTCTAATGATCTCCTAATGGCTCTCAACTCCCAACTGCTTCTCTTCACACTCTCCACAAGTCCCCAAACCAGACTCCACACTGTGGCTACAATGATGTACCCAAAGTATTAATATGACCTCGACACCACCCCATTTAACTTCCTTCAAAGGTATCCACAGCCCTCAGAATGATGTCTGGGCCTCTGGTATGAACCATAAGGCCAATTTTCTAAAAAGATTTATTTATTTATTTTTAGAAGGGAAAAGAGGGAAACATCGATGCGCAAGAGATACATCGATGGGTTACCTCTGGCATGCCCCTAACTGGGGACCTGCTGGGAACTTGGCCCACAACCCAGGCATGGGCCCTGACCGGGAATCGAACCAGTGACCCTTCAGTTTGAGGCCTAGTGAACCTAAATGACCTTCACAAGGAAATCAGCTTGTAAATAGAAGAATCAGGGTTGAGCAAGTCTTATTTTAGGGTATACTATCTGTACTTCATGGTTTTGGTCCTTGGCCTCAGTACTGAGGCACTCAGCACTGAGCACTCAGCTCCTGGCACTCAGAAGCTGGCACATAGAACGTACTCACTGAACACTCACCGAATAACAAGGTCCCTGCATATAAACCACCCTCCAAAACCCCCAATCAGAAGCATGGTGAAAAGAGACTAGCTCCAGCTAGAAGGACGGGAGAAAGCCTATGTGTGCCAGACTGAAGTAGAGGGTGTGGAATTAGCTGCCTAAGAAGAGCTGATGGATGAATAGTTGGAGAATTAAGGAATGCTGGGGTAGAGAGTTGGCTCTTGCCATGTAAACATGAAGTCCTGTGGGAGCGAAGCCCAGGTCACATTCAAGGAATGGTGCTGAGCACAGCTGCAGGCCTGGGCCAGTGTGGTATCTAGTCCCTCCCAGGCCAGGGCCATCTTCCCACCTGCATAATCTCCTTCAGCTCTTCCACAGCCCTCTCCTCCAGCTCCCTGATCTGGGCCATGGCTTCATTAAAGCTGGACATCTGGGAAGACAGTACTTTTTCTCCCTTGGAAAACTAAGGGGGCTAAAACGAGAGATACAACAGTATGGCCCAGTTCCCATCTCAACAGACCATGGTTCTGTCTTGCTTGGCCCCACCCTGCCCCTTACATTGTCTGTGGTCAGGGATCCATTCGAGCTGGCTTCTGTCTCTTCTATTTCCATCTGAACTGGCTGCCTCAGAACTGGAGCCCCAGTAATGCTGGGGCCCAACTGTACCTGCATTGCTGTTAATGTAGGTTGACCTGTAGGTTGAAAGGCTGGAATCATTTTTTTTAAACTGCTTTGAGGAATGATTGACATATGAAAGCTATAGATATTTAAAGCATACAACTTAATGGGTTTGGAGATAAGTAGGCATCCATGAAACCATCATCACAATCAATGCCATACCTCCAAAAGTTTCCTACCACTCCCTCTATTTTGGTTATTTTTTCCTTTTATGGTAAGAACATGAACACAAGATCCACAGTAAATTTTTAAGTAGACAAATATAATATTGTTTACCATAGGCCCTACATTGTACATTAGGTCCCTAGAACTTATTTATCTTGCATAACTGAAACTTTGTACCCTTTGACCTACAACTCCCCACTTCCTCCTCCCTGTAGGTTAGACTTTTCCTCACTGAGGATGATTCCTGGAAGATATAGCAGGACTCAGCTCACGCAGAAGCCACCCACTAAACTGGAGCAATGCGTCTACTTCACAGCTGCCTGAGCCTTAGGAAAACCACCCTGGGCACAACCCATGAAAATAAGCCAGTAAGAAATTCATTTACCTTCCTTTGGAATGGAAATTTTGGAGTTGACTGATCTGCATTTTTTGTCTCTGAGAAATAAAACACACCACCACAATATGTGGCTCTTATCAATTCTCAAGAGCCCATGTGCTGTGCTGAAGTCCTAGGCAGTCCCTGAAAACAACCCAGCAAAGAGCCAACAAGCCAAGTGAATCCTCTGGAGCCCTGGCTGCAGCCAAATCGGGCTCCTACTATTACATTTACCTGCTCCTTCAGGTGTAAGGGAAGAGGCTGTAAGAGTTCTGGGTTTATTGCTGCCACATCATCAAAATGAATCTGCAAGGAGCAAATAAAAGTTTTAATGAAACATTGGTTGCTCAAACCAATTGCATCTCTGCAACCAAGGCTACCTCTAGATTCAGACTTTACCAACCTTAAGTTCCACCAAGTACTAATAGTTATAAACAAATATTTCTTTCTTAGTTGTTGTTTGCCATCTAGATGGATATTGTTTTCTGATTTCCAAGCTAATGGTAGATGTCAGTGATGAGAATGAGGTGATAAGGAAGACAGGCAGGCAGGTGGATGGTCCATGGTAGATCTCGGTCAACTGGCTCCTGTACTATTATGCTGGGCAGTGGGGTCCCCCTGGGCACAGCAACCCAAACACCTCTTGCTAGCTGACAGGGAGGAGGAAACAAGTTCTAGCTGTCCCAGTGATGGTAAAATGGGTGGCCCTCCAGGATGTTATTGGTGGGGACAAGTTCCTAAGAGCTGCTACCTAACCCTAAGTCTACCTACCTTTTTCCATTGGCCCAGAAACTTCTGCAGTCACAGTGTCCTGCTCATGCCTGAAATGAGGTCACAATTCTGGGTTTACAACACCAGAGTCCCGAAGCTCTCTAGGAACCACTCAAACTTCACCAGCATACTTCACAGCAGGTGCAAACCCCAGTGTGAGAGCTTTACCTCCTACTTATTAATGGGCTCATTCAAAAATTTATTCTGCATAAGGAAGGAGAAGGAACAAGGTATTCAAAGATCCATTATGACACACATATTATCACCCTTGCCTTAATTGAGCTCACATCCTAAAGGGAAGAGAGAAGTCATATGGACAAAGAGCTAGGAACCAAAGCAGCATGGGTGACAAGGAAGACAGAACTATGCCAGTAATTATGTTTCTGTCCACTTTTCTTGGACAGCTACAAACCCTTATTATACATCCTTCCTCTGTTTCCAATCCCTAAACTACAGAGAGCATAAACAACATAGGAGACCAGTGTCTCAATCCTAGTTCTGACATTAACTGATTTGC
Source organism: Anoura caudifer (assembly GCA_004027475.1). Classification (NCBI taxonomy): domain Eukaryota; kingdom Metazoa; phylum Chordata; class Mammalia; order Chiroptera; family Phyllostomidae; genus Anoura; species Anoura caudifer. The sequence continues at coordinate 2,284 of PVKU01008643.1, read as the reverse complement.
ATATTGATGAATGAGGGTGAACATCCCAGAAGGAAGGAATGAGAGTGTGAAGGCAGCAAGACACCAGGCATGCTCTCAAAGTGGGGAGCTGCCCCAACTGCCCCTGGCACAGGATACTTTGTGTGATACAGAGGAAAAGGCTTGGTTGGACCAAACCTTGAAAAGGCTTGGAACGCCTCACAAGAAGTTTGGCCTTTATTCCACAGGCAATATTTGAGTGGAAGAGACACCCAACAAGGGCTGTATTTCTAAACAATAACAAAACAAAAACAAATCATAAGGAACTCACAGCTGGTTGAAAGAAATTTTAGGAACTTCTTGATTCAGGGGAAGATAATATAAAATATTCGATCCTTTTATTTCTCAAATATACCATCTAAATATCTGCATACCTACCATGAGACCCCATGCTGAGCAAGCCCTTTACACCTGTTCTCTCATTAAACTCCATGAAAGAGGGTCCAGGTTTGTCTTACTTGCTTCTTTATGCCCAGCACCAAACACACTCAGCTGTCTGGTATTTTTGATTGTTTGTTTTTGTATTTTCTCTTGCCTGGCATTTTGAAACAGCACAAAAGGATTGGTTGAATAAGTCCACACGACAACCCTTTGAGGTAGATATTAACATCCTCATTTTACAAATGAGAAAACTGAATTTCTAAGAGGGGCAGAAACATGCTTGAGGACACATCAAGTAGTGGCGGTGACAGGCGGGAAGCCAGGTTTTCTTATTCCTAGCCTGGTGACCTCTTCACTACCCCTTAATCCCTCTAACTATAAACGTTTTAGTCACAGCTCTCCTCTCCTCAAAACCCTTCCAAGACACCCCACTGCCTACAGAGTAAAGTCTCAATCATCTTAAGTGCTAGAGATGAAAACCCGGAACACTGAGCCTCTACTGCCTGAAGCCACCTTCTTCGCTTATCCCCAGGAGGGCCCTCTGCTAAATCTGCCTGCCTGCTCCCACAAGGCCAGCTCACCCTCAGTGAGTTCCACCTCTGAGCCATTCTGGTGCTACTCAACTGTGATATTTATCACAAGTTGCCTTCCATTATTTGGTGTTTCAGAAACATACTTTTCTCAACTAGATTATCAATTTTGCTCCCCAAACAATTATCATAGGCATTTGGAAGCTAGCTTGACTGAGCAAGGTTTTAGGATGCTGTGCAGTTTGCTTTCTAAAAACACACCAGAAACTGTTGGTTGGCTTCAATTTAGAAGAGGCTTTACTACATAAAATGCCAGTGCATCCAAAGAGGACCATGTTTGAGATCAGGGAGGACAACACAGCCTCAAAAATGAGGCTCTTGGTGGAAGTATCAAGGCCCATGAGGCTTATCTGCAGTGAAATCATGGTTAATTGAAAAAGAAAAAAACAACAAGGCTCTCACAAGTTCCATTTTCTCACAGATCTTTTAGGTAGAACCTACCTCTTTGCCCTTTGTGGCACCTCCTTCTGTCCATTCCACTACAACACAGGCTTTCTCCAAGTCCACAGTCCTTATATTGGCACTGTGAATTAAGCCTATAGCATGAAAAGGCCAGAGTTACCCAACTTTTTCACTTTTAGAACCCCATAGAGACTCTCAATGTGAAGCTGACCTGAGGGAAAGGCAGCTGCCTTTCTTTCTTTTTAACAGTACTCCTGGCACTTCACACTTACAACATCCTGTACCTAGTGAGGCAGGCAGAGAACAAGTCTCAAAACAAAGTTGCAGGGTGTTTGGAACCATCCTGCCTGGTTTCAGGAACTGTAACACCCCCATGACTGAGGCTGGGTGAGAGAACTTGGGACCATAAGCCACTAAGGAGACAAAGCTTATCTCTCTGGCAGGAGCACCATTTCTGCTCCTTCTGCTTCATCCATAACTCGCCTCCAATGCTTGGTCGGTTAGCCAATGATGGGTAAGATTCCCCAAGGGGGGAACAACCTAAGCCAGGCATGATCACGTCAAGGCCCAAGGAAATACTTGGGGGCTACAGCAAAATGGGGTGATGGACCCTCACCCCTCGGCTATCCTCACATAGCCTGAGTCCTCATTCTGTCTGCAAGAAGTCTCCTAATCTCTTGGTTGCCTTCATTACCCTCCCTGATTTAAGCCTGAGACAATGTCTTAAGCCTGAAACAATGCTGGTTGTGGGTGCAGCCCTGTGCTGAAAAGGGCAGATTCCCAGGGTGATCAGCCCTGAGAAAGAATACATAAAATCCTGTGAAAACAACTTTGTTTAGAATGCTCTCAAATGTTAAGGGTCTGAGCAGGAAATGAGTTTTGTTCCCCAAAGT